>CABHPQ010116214.1:0-27855 GCA_902168405.1 Peromyscus aztecus
AAGTAAATCACAAGGGAACTGAGTAGCGGAGTATTTGATTCTCTCACATTTTGGAAATACATGTTTTCAAAAGGAGATATGGTGCTTTTGTTTAAACAACCAGAGTTCTAGAACTAGGGTATTTCCAAATAAGGGTAATGTCCAGAAATTATTTGCTGTCTTGGCAGTCTCCACACATTCTTTGTGAATGCAACTCCATTTCCCATCTTCCGTGTTCAGCAAGGACTCAGATGGTATTAAAATGTTTTTGAAAGGTGTGGCTTAGGGATATTCTTTGTAGATTTGAAATAACCAGACTTCCTGGCTGCATAACGTCACCTTGTGATGGAGTTGGCTGATAAGTTCATAATTCCAAAGCTGACTTGTGTTAGAGTTCAGTGTTGTATAGTCCAGATCATGTGTATGAATTGAAGTTAAACTCTAATGTCAAAATATTATGATAGAGGGGACTGGAGGCGGGCAGAGGATGGAGCAGAATTTATTGAAAATACATTTTGTTTGAAAGTGTTGTGATTCATTTTTTTACTTTTTTATTGAGAATATTTTTATTCATTTTACATATCAATCACAGATTCCCCTCTTCCCTCCTCCTACCCTCCAGCCTCCCCCAGACAACCCACCCCCCATTCCCTCCTACAAGAAGCTAATGCCTCCCATTAGCTTCCAGCAGAGCCTGGTATATTCAGTAGAGGCAGCTATACCACTCTTGGGCATATACCCAAGGGATGCTCAATCTTACACAGGAACACTTGCTCAACGAAGTTCATAGCAGCATTATTCGTAATAGCCAGAACCTGGAAACAACGTAGATGCCCCTCAACCAAAGAATGGATTAGAAAATGTGGTACATATACACAATGGAGTACTACTCCGCCAAGAAAAACAATGACATCATGAAATTTGAGGCAAATGGATGGAACTAGAAAATAATCATCTTGAGTGAGGTAACCCAGACTCAGAAGGACAAACATGGTATGTACTCACTCATAAGTGGATACTAGATGTAATGCTGTGATTATTTCTAATACCTTGAATTCTAATTAAAAGACATGAAATTCAAAAACATTAAAATACAACTCTTCAAGTATGTGTCTTTACATAAGTATGGGATCCTGATTATTTCGTCTTTTTTAAGGAAAGCACTGAGAATATCACAGAAAATCGTGGCAAGACACAATGTGAGGATAAGCAAGCTCTCACTTAAAAGTGATATAACATCTCTGAAGCATAGACTTTAGTCACTGTTGAGCAAAAATATAGCTATTTCCTATAACCTCTATATTTAAGCTTTGGAGCCCGAATATTGTGATTCAGGGAGGGAGGCCCGTGGAAAACACACACTAATCTTTGTCCTAGGATCCCCTAGGCAATATCGTATCTCTTGACTCTTAGTAGTTGGGTGTTGGAGGACAATGAGGAGGCGACAGACCTGGAGTTGTTATTCACAGGTTTAAATGGATTATTGCTGAGATGATCATTTTTGATACATGTTTCCTTCAGGTCAGCAGTTCATGGCTCCTTTCCCACTACTGCTGTGACTTAGGAAAGTGCCACCACTACTGCCATTCTGTCTGGGCAAGAAGCACCCCACAGCCATAGCTTTCTAGGCTCTTGGTGCATCCCTTCATCCTTCCCTGCAGGGAAGGAAGTACAGGGCTTTGAGTCTCTTTAAGAGTCTCTTGGCAGTTTGCTTGTGCATGCTTATGAATTGAATACCAGTATTTAGGAGGCTGAGAGGATGGTGGTCAGTTTCAGGCCTACCAAAGCTATGTGGCAAGACCCTGTTTCAAACAAAACAAAAGAAACCATAAGCTGGCACACAAAACTGTCCGCACAAAACAAAACCAAAAAACCTATTCTCTTCCTTTTTAAAATATTATTATTTTTATTTTATGTGCATTGATGTTTGACCTGCATGTATGTTTGTGAGAGCGTGTTGGATCCTCTGGAACTGGAGTTATAGGCAGTTGTGAGCCACCATGTGGGTGTTATGAATCAAACTCAGAACCTCTGGAAGAACAGCCAGTGCTCTTAACTGCTGAGCCATCTCTCCAGCCACACCCAGTCTCTTCTTATCCAGCCTTTCCCCTTTATGAATTTTAGTGTTCTTCCCCACAGCCTCGACAATCCACGCCTGTAACCCCAGCACTTATGAGGTAAGCTGGATGACTGAAATCTAGAGGCCAGCCCAGGCTATCAAGTGACAATGCCTTAAACAATAAATGTAATTGTGGGGAGAGGCATTGGCTCTTCCCTGGGAAAGATCACTTCTCCCACTCTCAGTCTATATTTATTTGTTAGGGTTGAAGTCCTGTGAACTTTCCTCCTTCCATGTTGGCATGTCGATTGGTTGTATTTTACAGTTAAGACTGTGTACAGAGAAAGGAACGCTTGGGCATGTGCATGAGCACACACACACATAGTATATATGCAGCAACAAAGAAAAAGAGGCAGAAATTTTTGAGAGAGAGAGAAAGAGAGAGAGAGAGAGAGATTGAGAGTGACTTGGGTGCATGGGAGTGGTTAGAGGAAAGAAAGAGAAAAGGGAAAATGATGTAATTATATTATAATTTCAAAAAAATTAAAGCAAATATCATCTGTTTCTAATGAATTTCTTTGTGTGTTAGTTTAGACTCCTTACACACCTGAATTTACAAGTTAATTCTAGGGTTTTTCTGTTATTGATTATTGGCTCACTGATTATTCCTATCAATTTCTTCTCACAATTAGTACAGAGCCAGCTATCCACTAGGATGGAGAGGTGGGGGATACAAGTAGAATACAGAGAGAAAAAATGGCTAAAACTTCAAAATGTTATTTCATCTTGACCAATAGGATGAGTAAATTGCTTTTCTGTGAAAATTTCTCAGTACTTAATCATTTTATTCTGGAGTATGATATGATGACATTCAGAAGCAGTAGTATAATCCAGTGAAAACAAAGTCCTTAAAATCTCCTGGTTGAGATGTATGGTCACAGAGCTGAAGAAGAGGCTTCTTCTGTCCTGAAAGTTTCAACTTCTATCTCATCCTAGAACAGCTCCAGAGTCACTGTGCTCACCAACCACAGCAATGGGGTTGGATTCTTGTGGCTCCTCATACTGGTGTTCCTATTGCCTCATCTTGTCAGGACTGCTGGTCAAGGGGATCACGAGCTCTCCTGAGTTAGTTATGTGGTTGACATCTGAAGTTCATTTTTTCCTCTTATTTATTTATTTATTTATTTATTTATTTATTTATTTATTTATATTTTACGTACTAACCACAGTTCCCCTTCCTTCCCCTTCTCCCACTCCCCCTTCCTCCCACCTCCATCCACTCCTCAGAGGGAGTAAGTCCTCCCTTGAGGAGTCAACAATGTCTGGCATACCAAGTTGAAGCAGGATCAAGCTCCTCCCCCTGCATTAATGCTGAGCAAAGTATCCTACCATAGGCTCTAAAAAGCCAGTTCATGCACTAGGGATAAATCCTCATCCCAATGCCAGTGGCCCCACAAACAGACCAAGTCACACAACTGTCACCCACATTCAGTGGGCCTAGTTTGGCCCCATGCAGGCTCCCCAGCTGTCAGTCCAGAGTCCATGAGCTCCTACTAGCTCAGGTCAGCTGTCTCTGTGGTTTTCTCCATCATGATCTTGACCCCTTTGCTCATATAATCCCTCCTCCCTCTCTTTGACTGGGCTCCAGGAGCTTGGTCCAGTGCTTAACTGTGGTTCTCTGCATCTGTTTCCATCAGTTACTTGATATATATATTCTATAATGACAGTTAGGGTAGTCACCAATCTGATTACAGGGGAAGGCCAGTTCAGGCACCCTCTCCATTATTTCTGGGAGTATTATCTGGGGTCTTCCTTTTGGATTCCTGGGAATTTCCTTAGCACCAGGTTTCTCCCTAACCCCATAATGGCTTGATCTATCAAGATTTATCTTTCATTGCTCTCCCTCTTCGTCCCTCCCCCTACTTGACCATCCCAATCCCTCATGTTCCCATTTTCCATCCCATCCCCTCTATGCTCTCTTCCAGTTTACTCAGGAGATCTTGACTATTTTCCCTTCCTGTCTCTCTTAGGGTCCTTCTTTTTCCTAGCTTCTCTGGGGTTGTGGATTGTAACCTGGTTATTTTTTACTTTACAGCCAATATCCACTTATCAGTGGGTACATACCATGTGTGTCTTTCTGGATCTGGGTTATCTCATTCAGGATGACTTTTTTCTAGTTCCATCCATTTGCCTGCAAATTTCATGTTATCATTTTTTTAACCGCCAAGTAGTACTCCATTGTGTAAATGTACCACATTTTCATTATCCATTCTTTGGTTGAGGGGCATCTACGTTGTTTCCACGTTCTGGCTATTATTAATAAAGCTGCTATGAACATAGTTGAGCAAGTGTTCTTGTGGTATGATTGAGTATCTTTTGGATATATGCCCAAGAGTGGTATTGCTGGGTCTTGAGGTTAGGTTGATTCCCAGTTTTCTGAGAAACCACCAAACTGATTTCCAGGTCAAGGGTGTCATGAGCTCTCCTGAGTTAGTTGTATGGTTGACATCTGAAATTCAGCTAAAGACCATGTTCTTATTAAGATACAGGGGGGCTCGGGATGTAGCTTATTGATAGAGAAGTTGCATTTGCAGTGATTATGTTTTTGAAAATGCTTGTTTCTTTGTAGGTGGAGGTTTCCATCTAGACTGCTGATCAGTTCTGTCCTACCAGCCACTCCAGAATAACCACACAGAGACTTACTATTAATTACAAATGCTCAGTTGATAGATTATGCTTATTACTGTCTATCTCTTATAACTTAAACTAACCCATATTTCTTAAGGTCAGTTTGGTCAAAATGAGACCCTGTCTCAATAAGACAAAAACCAAAAATGTTTAAGAAGCTAAGACCTATATTACAATACCTACAGGCTGACCTTGAATTTGCCATGTAGCCATGGGTGGACTTGACCATCTGATCTTCTTGCCACTGCCTTCTGAGTGCTGGGATAATAGGCATGCACTATACTAAATTTAATATAGTGTTAAGAACTGAACCTGGATCCTCACCCATTTGAGGCAAGCACTTTTCCAACTGAGCCTCATCTCCCAGTCCAGGTACTTCATTTTAAATAAGTGATTACATATCTTTGAAAATGTGCCCCCCTTCTGTGAGCTGCATTCTTAATATATTGCCCAGGCTGACCTTGAACCCCTGGTCTCATGAAAATCTGGCTCAGCCTCTACAGGAGCTGGGACTATAAGCATGTGCCATGTGCCTGAATGTGAAAATCCTTATCATTTTTGGATTGTGTTTAGAATATAATAATTTGATGGAGAAGACACACAATACCCAATGTCATCACCAATTGTAGGCTAAAAGTTATAGTAGCAATGAAACATCATTATTCACCTATTGTTTTTTTTTGGGGGGGGGTGGGGGTTTTTTTTTTTTTTGAGCTGAGGACCGAACCCAGGGCCTAGCAAGCGCTCTACCACTGAGCTAAATCCCCAACCCCCTATTCACCTATTGTTAATGACTAGCAAAATATTCTAAGTTCTGGTAAAGATGTTTTGAAATGTCAGTCAAATTCATGGTTGCTTTGTGGAAGAGCTAATTTGGAAAAAAAAGCCTAAGAAATTAATAATTATTAAAATGTTGAAAATAGTTTGTCTTTTGAACATCAAAAACTAATCCTAGAAATGTTTTAAGAATACAGATTCAAAAATGTACATTTACTTAAATATATTCCATTACATTTTTAAATGAAAATTTCAAAGCAATCTAAAATGCCAAAAATTAAATGCTTAAATAAATGATGAATTATACATACAAAGACTTCATATAAAGCAATTGAGAATAATGCTTTTAAGGAAAATGAATAGAACTAGAAAAAAATCATCCTGAGTGAGATAACTCAGACCCAGAAAGACAAACATGGTGTGTACTCTCTCATAAGTGGACATTAGCTGTAAAGGATAATCGTGTTACGATCCACAGACCCAGAGAGGCTAAATAACAAGGAGGGCTCAAGGGGGGATGCATGGATCTCCCTGGGGAGGGGAAATAGAAGAGATTTCATGAGTAGACTAGGGGCAGGTATGGATGGGAACAAGAGTGTGGTGGTATTGTGTTCCCCAAAATATTGTGTACCCTAATAAACTTATCTGAGGTCAGAGACAGAACAGCCACAATATTAAACATAGAAGTTAGGTAGTGGTAGCACACGCCTTTAATCCTAGCATTCCAGAGGCAGAAATCCATCTGTTCAAGGATACAGCCAAGCATGGTGACTCACGCTTTTAATCCCAGAAAGCGAGCCTTTAATCCCAGGGAGTGGTGGTAGAAAGCAGAAAGGTATATAAGGCGTGAGGACCAGAAACTAGAAGCAATTTGGCTGGTTAAGCTTTTAGGTTTTGAGCAGCACAGTTCAGCTGAGAGCCATTTGGATATGAGGACACAGAGGCTTCCAGTCTGAGGAAACAAGACCAAACTGAGAAGTTTGCCAGGTGAGGTTAGCTGTGGCTTGTTCTGTCTCTCTGACCATCCAGCATTTCACCCCAATAACTGGCCCTGGGTTTATTAATAAGAACTTTTAAGATTCCTGCTACACAAGAGGGAACAGCTTGGGGACAGGGAGCAAAAGAATACTGAGAGAGATGACTCGAATTTGGGGGGGCATTTCAGGGGTGAGATAGAAACCTAGTGCGATGGAAACTCTCAGGAATCTATGAGGGTGATTCTAGCAAAAACTAGTAATGGGGACACGAAGCCTAAACCAGTCATCTTCTGTAACCACGTAAGTCTTCTAGTGGAGGAACTGGGACACCAAACCAACCACATAACATTCGACCTACAGTTTGTCCTGCATGCAAGATATGCTGGGGTAAAGGTGGTACAGAACTTGGGGGAGTGGCCAACCAATGACTATTCTAACTTGATACCCATGCCATGAGAGGGAGCCCATGCCTGACACTCTCTGGAGGGCCAGGAACCAGAGTCTGGATAGCCCACAGATCTCAAAAAAAATGTCAATGAAATGATTCCTAATGATACTCTGCTATATTTGTAGACAGGAGCCTAACATAATTGTCATCAGAGAGGCTTCATCCAGCAACTGATGGAAACAGATGCAGAGACCAACAAGACAAACATTAGGCTGAACTCGGGGTACCTATGCAAGAGGGGGAGGAAGGACTGTAGGAGTGTTGAGGACAGCACAAGAAAATGTCCCACTGAATCAGCTAATGAGGGCTCATAGGAGCTCACTGACAATCAGGGAGCCTTATGGGTCTGACCTAGGTCTTCAGCATATGTTTTATGATTGTATAACTTGGTGTTCTTGTGGGCCTCCTAACGATGGGAGCAGGGGCAGTCTCTGACTCTTTTGCTTGCTCTTGGGACCCTTTCCCTTCTACCGGGTTGTGTCATCCAGCCTTCAAAGGGGTGTGCCTAGTTTTGTTATAACATGATATGCTGTGTTTGGTTGATATTCCTTGGAGGCCTGCTCTTTTCTGAAGAGAAAGGAGGAATGGATCTAGGGGAGAGAGGATGAGGGGGGTGGGAACTGGGAGGAGAGAAGGGAGGGGAAACTATAGTAGGGATGTAATCTATGAGAGAAAAGAAATTTAAAAAAGAAATAATAAACAAGTCATTCCAGTAAAAAAGATAGAAAATACTTTTACAAAATATTTAATGACAAAACAATGACAGCATGAGGTTTGCAGGCAAACGGATGGAACTAGAAAATATTATCCTGAGTGAGGTAACCAGACCCAGAAAGACAAACATGGTATGTCCTTACCCATAGGTGGATATTAGCTGTAAAGTAAAGGATAACTGTGCTACAATTCACAGACCCAGAGAGGCTAGGAAACAAGGAGGGCTCAAGGGGGTACACATGAATGTCCTTGGGAAGGGGGAAATAGAGGAGATCTCCTACCTGGACTGGGGGCGGTGGGCACAGGAACTTGAGGGATCAGGTTGGGGGGTGAGTGTAGGGGGAGAGTGCTGAGAGAGGTAGCTGAAGGGGGGCTTTATGAAGTCAGGTAGAATTCTGATGCAAGGGAAACTCCCAGGAGTCTACAACGAGGGCCCCAGCTAAGACTCCTGGCAGCAGTGGATGCACAGCCTGAACTGGCCATTCTCTGTGATCAGATTGTTGACTACCCCAGTTGTCATCGGAGAGTCTTCATCCAGTGACTGATGGAGGCAGATTCTGAGACCCATGGTCAAACATTGGGTTGCACTCAGGGAGTCCTACTGAGGAGAGGGAGGAGGGATTTCAGGAAACAAGGGGTTCAGAAACATCACAGGCAAAATCACAGAAACCACTAGCCTGGCTCTTGGGAACTTGCAGAGTCTGAACCAACAACTAGGGAGCCTTCATGGGACCAACCCAGGTCCTCTGCATATATGTGACAGTTGTGTAGTTTGGTCTATATGTGGGACTCCCCACAATGGGACCAGGGGCTGTCCCCAGTGCTTTGGCTGCCTCTTGGGAAGCTATTTCTCATACTGGATTGCCTTGCCCAGCCTGAATACAGGAGAAGGTGCTGGGTCTTAAGGCGGCTTGATATGCCATGCTTTGCTGAAGGCCATGGGAGGCCTGCCCCTTTCTAAATGATTATCGAGGAGGGGGTGGGTTGAGGGAGGGGATGGTGGGGAGGAGGGGGAGAGAATGGGAGGAGAGGCTGCTGTCCGGATGTAAAATACTTATAAAAAAAACCAGATGTAAAAACAAAGTTTATGAAAGTGAATGTTATTAAGTGTTTAGATCAATAACTTACAATATTCACTAATTTATACACTTATTGTAGTCCTATTACAACAGTTATAATATTAGCAAGATGGAAATTATAAAAGTACTTTGCATGTTAAATTGTCTGTAAGAACTATGTAAAACACAAGATACTAGCCATTTTTAAGTCAAAGTTCAGATTGAACAGAGGATAAATAAATACACCGAGAAGTTGTCTTTTAGAAAAAATATTTAATGGCATTGATGCTCACCACAAAAATGTCAAATGATTAAAAATGCATGTAACAGAATATCAGGACATACATTTTTAACATAACATAACATAACATAACATAATATAATTCAGTAGATTGTTCAAATAGGGTTATAGTTTCCTAATATTACCAAAGATAGATACAGAATATCCATAATTTATACAATGTTGCTACAGTGTAGCAGTTCTCAACCTGTGGGTCAAGACTCAATTGCTCGCGTTATCAGTTATTTGCATTATGATTCATAAAAGTAGCTAAATTACAGTTATGAAGTAGGAGCAAAAAAATTTTGTGACTGGAGGTCACCATAGCATGAGGAACTGTATTAAAGGGTTGCTGCAGTATGACCTTGAGAACCACTGTTACAGTACTGTCCATATCTTAGATCCTTTCCACCTTCCCACTCTGCCATTTTTAGCCCGTCTTTTGTTCCTCTACGCCTCCTCTTATGATCACCAGGTGGCTGCTTTACACCAAATGGAGGACTTGGTTCTGCCTATACCAAAAAAGCAAAGTGTGTCTTGAAGTCTCTAATAAAATTTCCTTTAGGTCTCATTTATTTATAATTATATTGCATGCTTAGCCCAAGTCTTTAAGAGCACGAAGACACATTAACCTTTAGCTGTGAAGCATTGTGATATAGTTCAGAATTTTATTTATTTATTAAAGGAGGAAGGAATAAGAACACTAAACTTCTAATAGTATCTCTTACATGTGTGTTATCCCATTAGAGGCTCAGAGCAAAACCCCAACGGTTGACCGTTTATTCTCTTGCCTAGATGAAAGACTGGGTGACTATAGTACTAGAATATTGCCAGTGTTTATACTTCAGTGATAGGTTTTCAAATGTTTTCAAAATTCTTCTTTATAGTTCTCTGTATTCTCCGCATTTTCTATTGTGTGCTACCCTCAAAATCAGAGAAGCAGTAGTTTTCACATAGAAATATGTAGACATTCCATTGCTCCTCTGGGCATAATAGCAAACGTTGGTTAACAAACAAACAAATAAACAACCTATGCATTGGTCAATAGAGTTCTTGTTAAACAATAGCATACTCATATATAACTGAAGTCTGTAAAAGTGTACTGTTGTTAAAAATGTTCACGTTATATAATGTGAGAAAAGCAAAATTTAAAATGCTGTTATTTTATTTATTCTCTTAAAATATGGAGATTTATAAAAACGTGACTATCTGTATATTGAAAGAGGGCTGCAAAACCATGTTCTATTTTATTCTTCATTTTCCTTGGGGAACTGCATTCAGGGAAGGGAATATATTTGAGATGTACTTTTGTACTTGTTATATTGTTATTTCAATACAAAATATACTTTTGATACATTTATTATTTGAAACTTTTACAAGAATATATTGCTTTATTGTATATGCATGTGTGCATGTGAGGGGTGTGTGTGTGTGTGTGTGTGTGTGTGTGTGTGTGTGTGTCTGCGACTGTGTTGTGGACAGACATGCCAGTGCACATATCCGTGTATACAAATATATATATACACAGCACAAATTGTGTGTCTTGTTCTATCACTCTCTTCCATATTTCCTCAATACTAATGTCTCCCTCACTGAACCGGAGCTAGGCTGGTGGCCCACAAGTCCTAGAGATCCTTTTGTTTCTGGCCCTACATTACTGGGGTTCCTGGTTCTTAGAGAGAATGGCCACACCTGGATTTTATGTGGATGTTGGAAATTTAGATCTAGGTCTTCACATTTGTGAAGCAGGCCTTCTAACTGACTGAGTCATGTGGCCAGCTCTATTACTAAGCATAGAGATATAAAAGATGAGCAAAGAGACCCTAGATTCAATAACTAGCAGCACACACTACAAGGGCCATGCCCTTTAAAGATCCAAACGTCTGGTTTTGAAACAGTTACATTTTACTTATTTCGAGTAGAATGAAGTGTTTCCAAAGTAGAGATAATTATGAGATGACCTCCCCAGCTTCAGAACAGTGCTATTGAGTAACTGTTTGATAAATAACATGGACATTTTTGAGGATAATATATCAGAGATCCTAATACTGCAGGGTCAACAATAGCAGATGGTATTGGGAGAGGCAAACACAACTTGAACACCCCAAGAAAAGCTTTCAGAAAATAAGTCAGATCTTTGTACATTGTGGTCTTGGAAATTACACTAATATTTCTCTTAGTTCTTGACTTCTCCAAAGAGCATATTGTGCTTCTAAAAGCTGTTTGTTGCCTTTGACAGGCTTTCATTCTTTCTTCACACAGAGTGACAAATCACATTTTAGAACACAACGGACATGGCCCTATTCTCTTTCTCTAGTGAGACAGCTTTTTTATTAACACCAGCAGTCCTAATATACATGACATGGAATGGGACTGTGGTCCCAATGTACTCTTCCCACTCTGGCTTAACTCTATTTGAAGAGGACATTTTAGTCATACAAGCTATCATTAGGTGTGACTCTGGCAGGAGGAAAAAGAATCTTTCAACTATAAACCCTGAATTTTTAGCATTTCAGTCAAATCTGCGACTTTTTACTGATTTGCATTACTTTGGTCTTTTGTAAGGCAACAACCCACATTCTTCTATATTTGCACTTCTGAATTATGTGGTTTAATGGTTTAAAGAATTGTCTTCTTCAAATCTCTTCTCACACCTGTTCCTACTGTTTAAGGTACATGGATTTTCCCACCTGCTTCTAACCTCTTGTGCCCTATCCCTCATGCTAACCCACTGTGTGAGAGTGGGAAACTCGATTACCTGTCTCAGTGTCTGTTTTGACTGGCCACTGCAAAGTTCTGTACTAAAGTAAATGATTGTAGTTGTGAAGTTCTTGGGGAGTCATTAAAGTTATTTGGAATTAAATATAAACTATTAGAACATTATGCAACCTATGGAAATGCTTGGAACCAGAAATATTTTGGATTACAGGGGGAATATTTGCAAATACATAATGAGCTATGTTAGCATCCTAATCTCAACAAAAATTCATTGAAACTTTATATGTACCTGATACAACTAAACCCAAGTTAAATTTCTATAATATTTTAGTGCATCTTCATTTTTTTGTTAATAGCTTTTTTATTAAGAATTTTTTAAATTCATTTTACATACCAACCACAGATCCCTCTCTTATCCCTCCTCCTGCTCCCCCCCCCCAGTATTCCCCCCAACCCCCCCCCCAATCCTCTCCTTTGAAAAGGTAAGGCCTCCCATGGGGAGTCGGTAAAGCTTGGTACATTCAGTTGAGGCAGGTCCAAGCCCCTCCCCCTACATCAAGGCTGTGCAAGGTGTCCCACCATAGACAATGAATTCCAAAAAGTCAGCTCATGCACCAGAGATAGATCCTGATCCCACTGCCAGGGGTCACTTAAACTGACCTCCTGAGTAACATGAAGGCTAGGGGGGCAATAGAGGGGAGGGAATAGGGGATGAAAAATATGGTAATGGGATGGTCAAGCTGGAACAGGGATGGAGTGAGGGAGAAATGAAAGAGATATCTTGATAGAGGGAGACATTATGGGAATAGGGAGAAACCTGCTGCTAAGGAAGTTCCCAGGAATCCACAAGGATGACCCCACCTTAGACTACTAGCAATAGTGGAGAGGATGCCTGAACTGGCATACCCCAGTAATCAGATTGGTGAATACCCTAACTGTCATCATAGAGCCTTCATCCAGTAACTGATGAAAGCAGGTGCAGAGATCCATGGCTGGACTCCAGGCCCAGCTCCAGGAGTCCAGTAGATGAGAGAGAAGAGGGATTCTATGAGCAAGGCTGGTCAAGATCATGATGGAAAAATCTACAGAGATAAGTGAACCAAGATCATGGGAATTCACTAACTTTAGACCAACATTTGTGGAGCCTGCATGGGACTGGACTAGGCCCTCTGCATAACAGAGACAGTTGTGCATCTTCCTTTTAATTGCAACCTTTCACACAAAGTCAGGTGTGGAATTTTTTGCTTGAGTCATCTGGCTGGCACCCATCAAGTTTTAGAATTTGGAGCATTTGGTGCTTTGGATTTAGGCATGCTCGACCCATAATTGCACATATTTCCTTTGAGATTGTTTAGGAGATACTCGGGTTCCAGATGGTACTAAAATGGTGTCCTTTAGATTAGTAACAGAAACGAAAAAATAGCCACCTAGAGAATAGCCACCAGAAAAGTCTTTTTTTGTCCTGTAGAGCTGAGTAAAGAATTGGTCTATGAGTACCTCCGACCATCAATGGAATCTCAGTGTGAAGTAGTGCCTGCTCTTCTATGGCTACCACTGGCATGGGGCCAAGCACTCCATCTTCGGGGCTACCATCTGGATCAAACATGTCCACTTTGTGGCCATAGCACACTGGGAATTCGTCATGACTTGGAATGCTGGAAAGCTAGGCCACAGGTTGGAGTAGTGGAAACCAACACGTGCATGTTTCACCATTTTGCAACATCGATGAGGACTGTTCAGAAAGACACAGGTGTGTAGGATTCTGTACTCTGGAGCCAGCAAGCCACCATTTTATCTATGTAAAGCTAGAACTCATGAAGGCTGGTAATGGGTGCACTGAGCACAACCTATGAGCCCTGAATCTGCTGGAGGGAATGGACTCCCTTCATGTTGCCTGAGAAACCGCAATAGCTGCTACCAGAAACAGTCAGTCTAGACCCTTTTCTGTAGAGCTTCCACAAGGAACACGTTGGAACTTCAGATGTGACACATTTCTCCTCAAATCCATGTCTGTTTTTGAAATGTCCTCACACAGACCAAACAAGAGCTTGACCTGTGGCCTTCAACCCAGCCCTTTTCAATTTTATTGTATTTTTTAACTTTTTGAGACAGGGTCTTGCCCTGTAGCATACTCGGACCTTGAATTCTTGATCCTGACTCAGCCTTTTTTACCAGCTGGGATCACAGAAATACACCACCTGGCCAGTGACAATATTCATCTTTTGAGGCAAATGCAGTAGCTTCCTAGACCTGAGTGATAAACATGGAAATGTTCTATGTGGATACTCAGGAGATAAGTCTGCCACATCAATGTGGGTAAGGGCTCGACTGTAAACAAACACTGACACCACACAAAGGCTTCCTGGTCCTCTCACAATGTGATGTCGGTCAAAGGGATTCTGCTAGTCTTTTTTTCATCTCAAATGAAAACCATATCCTTATTTCCGGAAGGTGGAATGTTCAGTCATCAATGAAACAGTTAATGTAGGAAATTAGACAACTAAAGAAATCCTTAGTGAATTTGGATAAATCTTAGTTTTCAACCATTTTTTTTTGGTTGTTGTTTGTTTTTTGAGACAGGGTTTCTCTGTGTAGTCCTGACTGTCCTGGAACTCGCACTGTAGACCATGCTGGCCTTGAATGCAAAGGGATCTGTCTGCCTCTGCTTCCCAAGTGCTTGGATTAAAGGAGTGCACTAGTATTGCCTGGCGCTTTTCAACCTTTTAAAAATTTTTCAATAAATTTTTTTGTGTGCATACGTGTGTGTGTGTGTGTTTGTGTGTGTCTGTGCAGTGAGTCTGGATGTACATTCACCTATGTGTGCTTGGATGTGGATGCCAGAAGTCAACTTGCTGTTGTTCAGCAGGAGCCGTCTACTGTTTTGTGTTTTTGTTTTGCGATGTTATGTCTTACAGGGACTTAGGGCTCACTGACTGGGCTAAGATGAACGTTCAATAAGTCCAAGGGATCTGCTTGTCTCTGCTTCCCAGTGTTGAGATTAAAAGTGTGCTCCACCATGCTCAGCTTTTACATGGGGGTGCTCAGGATCCGAATCAGGTCCTCTTGCTTATTCAGCATGCACTTTCTCAGTTGAGCTGTTTCTCCAGCCCCACTTTTCAAACTTTCAAAAATGTATTTTTGTGTCACTTTCAACCTTTTAAAAATCAAATATCAGTGGCTGGAAAGATGATTGATTCATTTGTTAAGAGCATGTACTGCTCTTGCAAAGGACCCAAGTTCAGTTCCCAGCACCCACATTAGGTGACACAACCCACTGTAGTCCCAGCTCTAGGACATCTGATGTCTTCTCCTGCACCCTTAGGCATCCACAGATACTTGTACATACACAAACATACACATAGTTAACAAACAAAATAAATCTTCATTAAATCAAACCATTGATCTCCACCTTATGCTTCCTGGAAGAACAACTCTATGAATATTCACATGGTTCCTTAAGGAAATACATTACCAAGGGAGCCAGTTGATAAGACAACCTTTGGGAAAGAGTAAGCATAGTCATGAAATGACACTCCATGTCACTTGGGGCAATGATGTTACTAGATGCTAAACCAAACTGCTCATAGCTCTCTGGCCATATTTCCTTCTTGCTGCATGATGATTTTGACTAGTTTTTGAAAAAAAAAGATCATTTTTCAAATGTTTGGGTCAAGGGGACAACTCTTGCCATTGTTTCCATTATCAGGCCCTTTCACAGTATTGCAAAGAGATGGCTTTATTCTTTTCTCCCTGAGGGCACAGGTATTGAAAAGAAAATTGGTCAAGCTAACTGGTCCTAACATATCTGATAGATGGTTTCTAACTCCATATGATTAGTCCATCAGCTAGAGTATGATGTCATATCAATATCCCCACGGACTTCTGATTCATCTCACAGGCCATTTTATTAGTTTCTCCATTTGTTTTATTTGTGATGAAAAAAACAACAAAAACAGAAACAAAACAACAAGCATGTCACAGGTTATAGCTTTTTAACACTACCACATTAATCATTTTCTGTTCAGTTTAAGAATTTGACAGTCATAACACCTACACTTTACTGAATTTGAATTATATGAAATTGTTTTGTCCCTTAAGAGAACCTATTGCCAGGTCTACAAGTTTCTGGTCTGGTTACTAACATAATCCAACCAGCTAGGCAGTGATCCAGCCCACTTCTCAGTTACTCCAGTCCAACCAAAGGTAATTTCATCAGTTACATCAGTCTCACCCAAAGCTTTATAATTTGAGCTGGTTTTTTTTGTTGTTGTCATTGTTAATTTTTTTTTTAGTGGACCAGTTTTCCAGAGTGTGTCTGGAAAATGACGATACTATGGAAAATGAAGAAATCAAAGTAAGCAAAAGGGGGATGATCTTTCGATGTGTTCACCATATTTCCCTCCTCTTCTGTTTTTAGCATTGGCTACACAATCTCTTGAAACACATGTAGATAAATTATTGCTCCCCACAGGTCATCATTCTTTCCACTCATCTCCAAACCATCCATCACTGTCTCTAGTGTGTTTTGATTTATGCTGTGCTTTGTGAAGGATACACTCAAGATTGGAAGTGAACTGCATGTCAGAGTCAAGGACTACAAAATTAAGTGCTTGCCTGCTTAGAGACACTCCCCAAGTATGCTTCTGCCTTGTGTAATTTTCTCCACTTTGCCTAAAACACCCTCACACAAATGTTTAATTATTTCATGTGCTTGGACATCCAGATCAAGTGTCATCTCTTCTAGAATGGGTTATCTTTTTTCCCTATCTTTCTTCCTTATGTATTAAATGACTTGCTCACAATTCTCATTTGTAGTATTTTCTATGAGGGGTTTTGAAATCATTGTCCTTCCTGCCTCTCCCAAAAAACTATTTCTCAATTTTCACAGCTACTCTATGAGGCAAATATTAATCCGAAGAGGAAACAGCAACTTATAAAAATGAGATAGCTTTCTTAAGACTGCAAAACTATCACGTGTTACTGGCAAGATTAGCGACTGTGTTCTGTAGCCTTTGTTCTCAAGTACTGCTTTCCAAAAAGTGGCACATGAACCTCTGCTGTAGAGCTGGGAATTTAGCTCAGTAACTGAGCTAAGTGCAAGGTTTGATCCCCAGCATTGAAAAATAATCATCAAAGGAAACTTCTCTGTTGTTTTATGATTTTTGGTGATGCATGGGTAATTTTACATTTATAGTTTACTATTCATTCATTTGTGAAATATACAGAAAATAAAAAATAAAACAAATCTATTTGCAGCATTTTGAAACTTTAGGGTTTTTTTTTAAAAATTTTGCCTTGTTTTACCAGTATTGGCAATTGAATCTAGGCCCTCACTTTTGCTAGACAATCACTCTAACACTGAGGTACAATCTTAGTCTTGTTTTCTTTTTTAATTTTTCTGGACTAAAACATACAAATAATTGAAGATCATTTTGTAGTCCTCTTGGATCTCTTTCTTCTGCAGTCCTCCTCAGTGGCAAACATTAGCTCAAATTTAATGTTTACTATTCTTCTTCAAAAATTTTTATTTAATATATTATTCATTTGTTTGTGCATGTGTGTCACCCCCACACTCCCACTCCATGGAGATCACAGGGTAATTTGCAGCGAACTCCATTCCTTCTTCCACAGCGTGGGTTTTGGAGATCAAACTCAGGACATCAGGCTTGGGATCAAGAAAGTCACCTTGCCTACTGAGACATCTTGCCTGTCACATCTCAAACTTCCATATAGCTAAGTACATATTTAGCAATATACAATAGTATTATTTTACTTGCCTTCATTCTTTATATGAATGTCAAATCACATGTTATTTTGTTATTCATTTCATTCTGTCAAGATTTTTAAATAGATATTTATGTATTTGAATCAGTTGGTCTTTGTTCATGTATACTAAATTCTGTGTACACTCAATTATATCAGTATGTCACAGATTTATTTGCTGATTTTAAAAATGTCTGTTTCACTGACATGTAAAATACTTTCAATGATTGATATGATAAACAGTGCTTCACCTAGTATTCTTGGGTGTGTCTACTTGGAAACATGTGCTACAAATTATTTTCCAGGTACAAATCAAGAAGCAGAACTGCTAGGTTGTATATTATATAGATCTTCAACTTTACAATACAGTATCAAATTGTATGAATTTCCCCTCACCAACAACTTACGAGAATTATTATCATGATTTACTAAAGAATTAATTTGATTTAAATTATGTGCATACATATTTAAATTATGTGTATACATATCTCCCATTACAAGGAGTCCTCTTTAGAACCACATTCATCATGAGTGAAGTAACCCAGAGCAGAAATATAAATATGGAATGTATTCATTTATAAGTCAATATTAGCTGTTAAGTAAAGGATAATCATGTTACAATTCACAGACCCAGACAGGCTAGATAAAGAGAAGAGGTCTAGTGGTTGATGCATGGATCTCCCTGGGAATGGGAAGTAGAATAGATTTTACAGGAAGACTGGGGCTGGTGGGGATGAAAGGGAGATCAGCTTGTGGGGAGATTGTGTGGAAGAGAGAGTG
Organism: Peromyscus aztecus; assembly: GCA_902168405.1. NCBI lineage: Eukaryota > Metazoa > Chordata > Mammalia > Rodentia > Cricetidae > Peromyscus > Peromyscus aztecus. The sequence continues at coordinate 18,242 of CABHPQ010116214.1, forward strand.
TAGGGAGAGATGACTGGAATTGGGGAGCGTTTGGGGTTGATGTGGAAACCTAGTTCAGGGTAAACTACCTATTCCATGCATATGAAATACTTATTTTTTCAGAATTTAGTGGGTTTTATAAAATCTGTTGGTGACTGCTTTCCTTGTTCCCTGTCTAAATTCTTCATTTGTGTTTTGGATTATTTTTTGCCTTGTAAACAGAGGACTAAAGATTAGCACAGACATTCTGACACTGAGTAAGGTAGTATGTCATAGTGGGTGGTAGAGGTCTTGCTTTTCTCTGTTAGGAAGTTGTTCAAGAATGTATGAAGATAGTCATGAATGTACAGTGTTCAAGTCCTGCCTTTAGTTCATGTGGCCATGTCTGTATGATGACAAAAGTTTGTCAGGGAATAAAGTGTTTAATGTTATTAACACTCAGTGCCCTTTCCCTTCAGTGTTGAGCCCTAAACCTTCCTTTCCTTTTAAGTTAGGGGGTGACGGGTTTATATCTGCAGCAGTCATCAAGCAACCAATGGGATCCACTTGGTGGTGACTGAATTTGGCCTGATCACAGTACAGTGCGGCCCCTTGGGTCCTTGTAGAAAAGTCTCAGTTTCTACCATTCCCCAAGAGATTGCTTCTTGCCTGACCAGGAGGGACCTGTAGACTCCTGATTGAAGGTCACTGGATCATTCTGAAATGGGGGTGAGGGCCCGGGGGCTGGTACTGCTGTGGGACAGCCTTGCCTCTTGTAGATCCAGCCTAAATGCCTGACATCCCAGCAAGAGCAGGCCCTGCACAAAGTGTATATCATAGTTAGCACTGTGAGGAGTAAATAATGAGGATAGTTTTACCAAAGAGAATAAGATACCACATCCTGTCTGCCTGTTACCATTGATTTGAGTGCACCCATAGAAAACTAAATGTAAACTGTATATATTTCCTTTGCAATATAATTATAAATAATAATTGTAACAAACCCAGGACATTTTTGGAAATTGTATGCTCTCTAGCAACTTTGTGTGAATTTTTATACAAGCACTATTTTATTAATTATATAAAATAGAAAAAATAGGAAAAAAAAAGATATGCTTTATAATGGCACTCTGAAGTCACCTCTCATGTCTTAGTTTTTTTTTTTAGGACAGAGTGTCATGTAATTTAGGCTTGCCTCCCAATTATTAAACTTTGATAGTCTTTAGACTCTTGATTCTCTTGCCTCACCTCCCTAAGCACTGGGACTAAAAGCACAAGCCACCCACCCTGCCAAATATCTTTCTTTTTATTTAAGACTTGCATAGTGGATTTTCCCAGTATTTTGTTCTATTTTTAACTAAGGAATGCCAAGAATGGGAGAAATAGTCTTTCCCAGGGAAGAGCAGACCAATTGGTTATCCAATACCACAATATCAGTCCGGGAAACATACATACATGTAACATTATGCAGATCAAGCTGGTTATATTTAGGAATAAATATGTATATACATATGCATATATGAATGTAACAAAAAGTAATGAAAAAAGAGGCCATGAATTTGAAGGGTGTATGAGAGGGTTTGGAAAGAGAGAAGGGAAAGGGGAAATTGTCCGAGTGTAATTTCAAAAACTTCATAAAAATGTTTAAAAATACTTTAACACTTTTGTGTGTGTGTGTTCGTGTGCATTCTTGTGTGTGTCTGTACTATGATGTGTGTTTGTGTGGAGTCCAGAGAGCAAGTCTGTGGAGTTTGTTTCTGGGGACAAACTTGAGACTGTCAGCCTTGGGGGCTGTTAGTGTTTTTCCCTGATGAGCTCTTTTGCTGGCCCCTCCATGATTTTATTCTTATCTTTATTTCTGGTGAGTTTACTGTAAGTACATCAGAGTTTTGTGGTTTTCCTGATTTGGGGAGAAAATAATAACAAATTGTGTTTTGATTACCATGGGATAATAATAATAATATAACAAATATGTCTAACTATGAGAAAGTTCAAAACAGTAAAAGTATATCGTCATAATTCCATGAGATTTCTGTGTTCATGGAGTAGTAGGAGCTGTGCTTTATGGATTTACTCTAGAAACCTGGATGATGTCATTTTTATGGTTTCTTTACATGTGTGTTCCAAAGTCTCTTTGAAGATATGTATTTCCAGCTGGAGACTAGAGCATGGAAAATTTCACAGTACAAGAGACTTAGATGTGGCAAATAAACATCCTCTCACACTCCACTGGCTGTTACCCAGTCACACAGCCTCAGCCAGTTTTCTGAGGAGTTGGGAAATCGAGTGTAGTTATATGTCCCAAGGAAATGAAAAGAGATTTTGCTGGACATTTACTTGTTTCTGTCATCTGACTTACCAGCATTTTTTAAAATGTCTGTAGTATTTTGATAGATTACATTTTTTTCTATTGCTGATTCCCTAACGGTTTTTACAATGTTGAATTTAACTATGACCTTTTAGGCTTCTATAAGTAATACTGTGTATTTTTCTTTAATTTGTTGATACACTAATTTATATAATTAGATTTCTTAATTCTTAACCCTTCATTATTGGGGAAAATGGTAGTATGTCCTCTTTAATATGCCACCCTACCAGATATTCTTGCATCCTATGTAGAATATTTTTCATTCATGTTCCTGTTAGAACTCATTCCATACTATCTGTATTTCTTCTTCCTCTAGCTGTCTGGTTTTGTTTTCAAGGCACGTCAAGTCCTAAGGGCTTCATGACTCTGGTAGTTTCCTATCTCTAGTTTCTAAAATAGTTTATATAAATAATAATTGTCACTTCTCAGTGGTCTTAGCAACACATGTGCATAAGTCTTTAGTCTATTTTGTGACCTCTGTTTTGAGTGTTGTTATAAAAGGATCCTGTTCATGTATTCCATTTGAATAAATGGTTATCAGTTTATTCTGACTTTCTATTTTTCTTTATCAGTTTGGGTTAGTGATTAGATTTCTCATCTTCACAGCCTATTTTATTGGTCTTGAGGACACTTGATAATTTCCTTTGCAATATTAGCTTATTATTCATGCACATTTATTTGTTAATGTTTACTTCAAAATTTGACTAAAATTTTGATTAGCATTGCATTAAATATATCAAATTGTGGACACCCAGCATCTTCATTAGAATATAGAGTGAGTCTCTCTTTAAAAAAAATCCTGTTTCTCTTTTTTTTAATTGAAGTTTTTCCTTCATAAAGGCACTTATTCCTTTTATCTTTGTATTATTTATAATTTCTTTTTCTTAGTAGGACTACTAGTCTTACAGTTGATCATCTTTTCTAGTGTATTATTCCAAGTATAAAATTTTGGAAATGACTTCTATTGGTTGATATTTTGCCAGGAAACCAGGCTGAGCTCTCACTTTGTCTATTGGTATTTTTTGTGGTCGCTTTTGGTAGACTATGATTTTATTTTGCAAATAATTACATTTATATCTGTTTCTTATATTTTACATAATTGTTAATGTCTTATTTAGGGTTTCTATTGCTGTGAAGAGACACCATGAACACAGAAACTCTTATAAAGGAAAAACATTTCATTGTAGTGGTTCACTTACAGTTCAGAGGTTTAGTCTATTATTGTTATGGTTGGAAGCAAGGCAGCATGCAGGCAGACATGGTACTGGAGAAGGAGTTGAGAGTTTTACATCTTGACTCATAGGCAGCAGGAAGTGGTCTATCTCACTGGGAGTGGCTTGAGCATATATAAGACCTCAAAGCCTGTCTCCACAATGACACACTTCCTCAACAAGCCCACACCTACTCCAACAAGGCCACACCTCCTAATTTACCATCCCCTTTGGGGGCCATTTTCTATCAAACCTCACCAGTTACTTTATAGCATTTACCATGGCTGGCAATAGTAGATGGAAATTGTGGTTGTGTTTCTGATGATGGAGAGAATGGGTCTAATGTTTCTCTATTACTTATAGCATTTGCTAAAGTTTTAAAAAACATAACCTTTATTAAATTAGGGACTGGGGTATCATCTAGCAGTTGGATAGCATGTGCAAGGAAAGGCCTGGGTTTCAGTTCATTCTTAGCACTTCAAATAATATTAAGAATTTCATATGCTTAGTTGGCTCAGATGTATCTTTTTTCTTCATTTCTTGTTTTCCTTAAAGAAGAGACAGAATAGTTAGTATTTATCATTATTACATACTTAAGTTCCAGGATCTGTGCTATATATTTTGCATGAATTTCTTTTAATTCTAACAGCCATCTCCAAGAATGCTATTACCCCTATTCCCCCTATAAGGAAACAACCTCTGATATATCTTATTCTCAGAGTTAGGGAAAACTGATACTCAAACCTTGCTTACTTTGACTTCCAAGATGGAATTTCATTGAAACGTAAATGTCAAAGCATTCTTGAATATATTTTATACTATGCTTTGATGTTTGCAGTTTCTCTATTAGGTTATTCATGGCTTCTTTCTATTACTTTCAACTGTTGATTCAACTGTTGATTGAAATATCTCAGCCTCTACTATTCTTGTCACAGAAGAATCTCTAACTTCCCACACATTGCTTTGAGAAAAGGAATTACATCTCTTTCTCAGTTAAAATTCCTCACACTCGGCAGAATGTAACTTGGCGTGGCTAAATCTAAAGAAAGTTGTGCTTGTCCACTCTCTGTTGCTGTAATCAAATCATGAAGCTGGGTACCTACGAAGAAAGGAGGCTTCTTTTGCTCATAGTTTTGGAGATTCGTTGGCCTAATGTCTTTGACCTCTGTTGAAGGTTTCATGGTGGATGGAATCACAATGATGAGAACAGAAGTGAGGAGAGATTACAGAATAAGAGGCTAGAACATGACTTGGAGAGATTTTATAATAAAGACTAGAAAATGAGTTGGGATATAATGTCAGTTTAAAAATCTCATTCATATTCATTTATTATTTTTGTCTCTCTATCTTTCCTTTTCCTCCCTCTCGTTCTCCCTCTCCCTTTCCTACTCTCTCAGTTTCTTTTTAATTATTGATTGATTCTTTGGGAATTTCATATTATATACCTCAATTGTACCCAACTCCCAGTTACTCCTCATCCAACCCTTACCCTTGTTGTGTCCCCCACAAAGGAAGACTAACAAAGAAATAATAAAAATAAGATAAAGATAAAAAGAAGAAAAATGATAATAAAAATAAAATGAAAAATAAAATGCAAATAAGAATATCAATTTCAATTATAAAACAAATAGGCTGTCCCATATGTCTTTAACAATCCTCTTGCCTTTACTGCTTCTAGGGCTATGATTTTCAGTTTGAGCCCCCATGCCATGATTTTAAGTTTGATTCCCCATGCTTGGCTAACAATTCATTCTCATGGGCACTAAGCTGGAGGCCATAAGAACTATGTTAACAGCTTCTGAGGGCAGTGTTCCCACCAAATAATACCTCCCAACAGGCCTTGCTTCTTGTAGGCTTTGTCAGTTCAACATCGCCATAATAAGTACCAAACCTGTGATTTATCAACCTTCAAATCACATCTAAATCCTAGTTGAAGTCAATAAGTTAAAGAGATTCACACATTTCAGTATTTTTAAAGTACTTAATTTTGAAATAATTATATATGGACAAAAGGTTGAAAAAAGTTTGAGAGGAGTCCTATGTTCCAGCTTTTCCACATTGGGCAGATCTCAAATGAGTATAGGTTCAAACTAAGAAAGTGGAATCAGTATAATTGATACAGATTGTTTCCATTCATTTGTTTGTCTATGTGTGCATGTGTATTTTCCTATGCAGTTTTATCACATGTAGATTTTTAAGATAAACACTAGAGAACACTTCATGATACCCCTTTATATCTATATCTACCAGTCTACTTCTTTCCTAAACAATGCCCATCTCTAATCTGTTCTCTGTTTCTAATTTTATTACTTCAGGTTGTTAAGATGGAATAATACAATATGAGTTCATTGGGGATTTTAAAATATTTCTTTTCATTAATTTTTGGTCAGCATACCAAGAAATAGGTTTCATTTGGACATTTTCATATAAATATATCAGTACACTATATAATTTTTTTTTACTTTTTTTCACTCATCATAATTTCCTTGAGGTTAATATAGATTGTTGGAAGGATCAACAGGTCATCCATTTTTATTACTTTTACACCACAGTATTGGTATAGCACCTCTATTAATATATTTTTGGTGGTACTGAGGATTAAACCCAAGAACTCAGACACACTATGCCAGGTCCCAATAAAAAGCAAGACTTGAAAGTAATAAGGGGGCATGTTGAGTTTCAGTAAAAGAGAGGGGCATGAGAGAGTGGAATGGGGTCTAAAGAGAATAAAATTCATTATATAAATATATGACACTTTGGATAATAAATTAAAAATTTTAGTTACTAGAAAGAACCATGTGTTTTCTCTTTTATTCTATTAATGTGAAAAAGCATGTTGATGTAGGTAGGTTTCTTAAAAAAGGACTATTAAAGTAAGCACTATCCATTCTGCTTTACAAAGCAACATAGGACCATTAAACTTTTATGAGAAAAGAAATATTTTATATAGATTAATCTGGCTAAAGGAGTAAGACAGATTTAAGCAGGCAGAGATCAGATACTGATGCTGAAGCAAGGTCCACAAAGGGGTAATTTTGTAGTGAACTAATTCCAGACCAAGAGAACTAGGTGATCCCTATTCTAATCCAATGTCTGTCACTAAGCCCTTTAAACACACAACCTTAGCCCAGCCCTTCAACTTTTCTTGACTTCAATTACCTCTCTTATAAAAATGAGTCATCTGGCTTGGATCTACAACGTCCATTATTGCTTTGAAATTAAGATTTTATGTTTTCAGCGGTGATAGTGGAGGGGAGGGATGGGGGGATGGGAACATGAGGAATTGGGTTGGGGACAGGACAGAGGGGGAGAGTAATGAAAGAGATATCTTGATAGAGGGAACGACTTTGGGGTTAAGTGCCAGAGAAACTCCCAGGAATCCACAAGGATGACCTCAGCTTAGACTACTAGCAATAGTGGAGAGGGTGCCTGAACTGGGCTACCCCAGTAATCAGATTGGTGACTACCCTAATTGTCAACAGAGAGCCTTCATTCAGTAACTGATGGAAGCAGGTGCAGAGTTCCACAGCCAAGCACTAGGCCAGTTGAAGAGAGGGAGGAGGGATTGTATGAGCAAAGTGGAGTCAAGATCATGATGGGGAAATCTACAGAGACAGCTGATCCGAGCTGGTGGGAACTCACCGACTATAGACAATGAGGGAGCCTGCATGGGACCAAACAAGGCCCTCTGCATTGTGGATAACAGTTGTACAGCTGGTTTTGTTTGTAAGACTCCTAGCAGTGAGATCAGGACCTGTCCCTGGCACAAGAGCTGGCTTTTTGGAACCTATTCCCCATGCAGGGATGTCTCACCCAGCCTTGATGCATGGGGAGGAGCTTATTCCTTCCTCAAAGTGATATGTCATGCTTTGTTGACTCCCATGGGAGGCCTGCCTCTTTCTGACCAGAGGAGGAGTCGAGGGGAGGAGGGGGAGGATGGACGGGAGGTGGGTAGAAGGAACTGGGAGAGGAGGGAGGGAAAGCTGTAGTTGGTACGTAAAATAAATGAAAAAATTAATCAAAAAAAGAAGAAGAAATTTATGTTTGCAAACCATGAGAGAATATTTGGGATATTTTGCCGAGTCAGAAAATAAATTCAAAGAAGGGTTTTGTAGCTATTTTGCTTGTTTCTCCACCAATTCATTTTAGTACACCAGAGTTTTCAGAAGAACCTTCAGCCTCCTGAACTCAATGACAGAGGAAAGCCAATGTTATCATGTAAATGGAAAAGAGCTCAAACAGAGAAACTGATTTTGGTGGACGGTCTTGTTAATTTTGGATATGTTTACGTTTTTTGTATAGGATAACTGCTTTGCACAACTGCAGAGGGTCCTGTTTCTATGTAAATACCTATCTCACACACCAGGAATTATGCAGATACATGGTCCATACAGCAGCACACAATAATTGACTGTGGACCACCCCATAGAAATGCCTAAAAGACAGTTGTGTATGAATCTAGCATTTGGGCAAGTGGATGCCTAAGTGTTGACTTGGAGTTGTTTTTAGAGGGGAACAATGCATACAGACTGTATTTTGAGAAAGGGGTACATACTGTGAAGAGAATCAAATACTTAGCTGGTATCAAGTGTATGATTCTGCCAGGTGTGGGGGCACATGTCTGCATTCTCTGCTCCTTGGTAGAAAGAGTGCTTGAACTTAGGGGTTTAAGACCAGCTTCAGGAATATAGTAACGTCTCAGAACAAAAAGTATGATTCTTTCAATATGTTTGTGCTTGGCTGTAATAAATTCTTGCTTTTTAAAAAAAATTTTGAGATTATAATTACAATATTGCCCCTTCCCTTTCCTTCCTCTAACCCCCAATATAGCTCCACTTATTATCTCTCAAATTAATGGACTATTTTTTTAAAAAAGTCTTACAAAAATATATATAATACATTTTATAAGAATGACCATATTTTACAGTAGTTAATTCTTTTATTTCTACAACTGAATATTTTCTCAGTGGCAATGTTTAAAATGTGAACTAACATATAGTGAGCTTATATTGTGATATAAATCAATAGAAAGAAGTGAGGAGAGATGGAAGAGAGAAAAATACTTTAAATTGTAAAATTTTGTATTATCCTAGGAAATATGAGATTGAAAACAGGACAGAAAATTAGATTTCTATCACCAAGGGGAAGTTATAATTATTTTTACCGACACAAATAAGAAATTCAAAACTATGTCTCTTAGTTCCAGTAGTCCAATTGTTTCAATAAGCCCTACAACTAATTGTGTTCCATGATAAATTCTCAAAATTACTAATAAAGTTAAAAGAAACAATAACATATGAACACTGTATATGTAAAAACATGGAAAACTTTTGTCAAAGTATACTATAATAATAATAATAATAATAATAATAAATACAGAATAGATTTTAAAATACAAAAATGATATCACAAAACATAAAAAAAGTTTTCAAATGTACTAAGAAAATAATTTTTTGAAGTAGATTATAAAATACACAGGGATTATATAAGGAGAAACTAAAATTTAAAGATAGTTTTGCCCAAAAGCTGGAAATATGAGGAGACATTCTAAATTTTAATTTAGATTTTTTTCACACAAATATAGAGTAACAGGTATCATGGAGTTTACGAATGTACCAAAAATATGCTTGATTTTTAATGGAAATGTTCCCAATTAACCACCAAATATCTATTTATTTATTACTAACTTTATAAAAATGGAATAGCAAAACTGATAAATAAAATAAATTCACATAAAAAAAAGTCTTACAAAAATATATATAATACATTTTATAAGAATGCAAATATATAAATGCATAATATATATTCCAAAATACATAAATAGAACCCACTCAGTTTGCATAATGTTACCTGCATGTATGTTTTCAGGGCTGACCTTTTGGTATTGGATAACCAATTGGTGTGCTTATTCCTCTCAATCTCAGAATTGTTTAGTTGCCTCAAGTTACTTGTGTGTGGTTGAGGCCTCATGTTCTAGGCAGCCCCGTTGATGAGACTTTATGGGCATAGCTTCCCAAATTTCTAGAAGACACAGTCATATAGTAAATTCCTTGTTCCTCTGGTTCTTAAAGTCTTTA
>CABHPQ010116214.1:28255-41542 GCA_902168405.1 Peromyscus aztecus
ACACACACACACACACACACACACACACACGTATGTATGTATGTATGTATATATGTATGTATGTATGTATGTATGTACGTATGTATGTTCTGGTTAGTTTTATGTCAATTCGACTTAAACTGGAGTCACTGGAAAAGAGGGAGCCTCAATTGAGAAAAATGCCTCCAAAAGATCTGGCTGTATACCAGCCTGTAGAGCATTTTCTTAATGATTGATATGGGAGGGCCTGACCCATTGTGGTTGGAGGAACCCCTAGGCTGGTGATCCTGGAAAGCAGGCTGAGCAAGCCCTGGAGAGCAATTCAGTAAGCAGCACCTCTCCATAGCTTCTGCATTAGCTCCTGCCTACATGTTCCTGTCCTGTTTGAGTTCCTGTCCTGACTTCCTTTGATGATGAACATTGATGTGGAAATGTAAGACTAATAAACCCTTTCCTCCCCAACTTGCTCTTTGGTCATGGTGTTTCATTGCAACAATAGAAACACTAACTAATTTACTGAATGACAACAAGTATTTAGAATTAAGTTAGGGATGATGCTGGTTTAGCAAAGTGTGAATTGTAGGTTCTCTTCCAATAAATGCATGATTTCACTAGCATAGAGTTGCTGGGTTTCCAGTATCGGGCATGATATCCTTCCTGTTGAGCGGGTCCTAAGTCCAAGTAGAGAGCTATTGGTTACTGGCAAGGTGTGTGTGTGCCACTACTGCTCCCTTAGGGTTATTCTGCTATGCTGGCATTTTTGTGTTTTAGAAGTATCATTGTTGGGTAGACCTGTTGGTTGATTATCTCCCATAGAAGCTTGCATAAATGCTTGCTTTTATATATCAGCCTATTTTCTTTCTCATCCTGTGCTTATTGTTGCATGAAAAGTACTTGCAGTGAATATTTAATAGCTCTATTTTAGATTCTTCATGTCTCTAAAATCAGACTAATCTAAGATACATGAATAGGCCAAGCATTTGGCTGAAAAGTGATAAAATAAATTTATTGCCTAACATGTGTTTGAAAATTGTTCTTTTACAAAAAGATATTTAGATTATAAAATGGGCAAATATTCAGAGGTTCTTATCTTCTTGTGATAAAATGAAGAGTGACTCCTAAACTGTATTTATTCTTATGTATTCACTCTGCACTTTTTTGTCACAAATCTTTCTGGTTAGTGCTTTGTATGTTTCTAAAAAGTTTTATCTCTGGGGAGGATGCCAGACTGAGACTGAGTTATAAGGCTCAAAAATGAAACTTCCTCTTGAGAGGACCACCTGGTTTCTTTTTCAGTCAATCTAGTTAATCTTGTTATGGAATATATAGTGTGACTAAGTGACTTTGCAATTCAAACAAAGTAGATAAACCTGAGTATGCAAAGTGTGTGTGTGTGTGTGTGTGTGTGTGTGTGTGTGTGTGTGTTTTGCTGGTGATTGACTGAACCCAGGACTTCATGCATGATAGGCATGTCTGCTACCACTGAACTACATCTCTACTTCTGAAATTCTTATTTTTTTCATGTTTGCTTTCAAAATTGTTGCATGAAACAACTTTGTGAGATTCTCTTAGGAGATCTGTTTACCCATTGCAAAGAATGAATGTTTGAGACCCTATTGAAGTCCTTCATTAAAAGGTGGTGCCTTTGGGAGATAGTTTAGTCATGAAAACACTAGCATATCTTGTACTATGTGAAGATAATACACTCTATGATCCAGAAAGTGAAACTCAACTAAAACATTAATCTACCAAGTCCTTGATCTTGAACTTCCCAACTTCCAGCATGGTAAAAACTACATTTCTGTCATTTGAAGCCACCCAAGCTATAGAGACTCCTGCTATAAAAGTCAAGATGGACTAAGATACCCATCTTTTAATTAATTTATGAAATCTTTAGATACTGAACTAGGGTAGGATTCTCATAAGAAAAGAAATGCCTTGCAATATAAATAGAATTTATTTCTGCTCTAGTTAAAGTACCCAGTGTAATCACATTTAAATCAATAGAATGACTTTTGACAGGTTCCAAAATATCAATCTCTTAAAGAATGACACGTTACCACCATAAAAAACTTTAAAACAATGATTTCTAGACTGTGAAGTCATTTTTGAAGGGAAGTCACAGAAACTTCAAAACAAAAATAGTATAGTAAAGTCAGGCAAAATGTCCCCTCTGAAAGGTTTTTGTGTTCATAAATGAGTTCAGTCACATTAATGAACTCTAATAGTTTTGTGGTTTTATGACTTCAATTATCATTTTTAACCTTACAACTAAATACATAATGGAGGACACTAGATAATAATATGTACTAGATAATAATGCCTACATTATAGATACTTTGTGAAAAGAAACAAATGATAAGTATGCATCATTTAGACATTGGATTATTTGGAGGCAGTCTTTGGGATGTCTTTCTGTTTGTGGAAATTTCCCACCCATGTCACGGACAGAAGTCTTCACCAAAGATCAAAGTCTTGGTAAGGGGGAAAGTGGCATACATGATAACTCATAACTTGTGAATGGTTTTTTTTTTAGAACAATGAATATTGACAGCCCTCTACATAACTATGTAGCAGCCTGTCACTTGCAGACTATAAGTGAAGAAACTTAGCTGACTTTGTTCTGTATTGAAGTTTAAAACATTTCAATGAAACGTTTCTATTCCTAATGAGGCCAGATGCTGCCTACATCTTGTTCAGTGAGTTAGCATGTAATGAAGTCCCTTGCCTAGAATTCTGATTACTCACCAGGTCCATTAGCCTGCTTTATAATAATAACCTAGGTAGAGTGTCTTCTGTCAGTGCTTTCCTCAACTACAGAGTCTTACACAATAGAGTAGGAAGGACTTTGTCTCGCATATGAATGAGATACTTATAATGTGATAATCTCAAGTCTACCTGTCCATGGTCTCTGCTTGAATAATCTTCCTTCTGCATGCCAGCTCAGGACCGAAACCTTGTATAAGTCTGCTAGACTGCACTTCAAAGTGATTATTCAGAGGCTCATTAGAATGCATGCACAACATGCATGAGGTCTTGGCTTTGACCCCCAGAACCACCTAAACTGGGTTTTAATAGCACCTGAATGTAATCCTAGCACTCAAGAGGTAGAAGCAGGAGGATCAGGGGTTCAAAGCCAGCCTGTGTGCCATAATAGTTTGAAGCCAGCTAAGGCTATATGAGATCCTGTCTCCAAAATTGCACCAGTGGGTGGGTGGGGAAGTGGGGAGGACCTGGAAGGAGTTGGAAGGTGGAGGACTAAAATCAAAATGTACTGTTTTAAATTTATTTTCAATAAAAGAACAAGGAAGAATAATGATAATATTTGAAAAGGGTTGTTTGTCCCCTCTGGATCACTCCATTGAGCTCTCAGCTCTCTATCATATCAAGGAGCATTTTCCACTGGGAAGGTGGGCAGAGAGAATGAAGATCTCTCATCATGTTACTAAAGTAACACCATTTGCAATTCACGCTACACTGATTTGATACTCATTCTTATTTTTAAGAAGTTTTATTTAAATTTATATTATGTGTATGAGTATTTTGTCTGTTACAACATGTGCATGCCTGGTGCCTTTGGGAGCCAGAGGATGGTGTTAGATCCCCTGGAACTGGAGCTAAAGATGTTTGTAATCTGTCACATGAGTGCTGGGTCTCTGGAAGAGGAACCTGTGCTCATAGCCATTGAGCCACCTTTCCAGCTCCATTGATACTCATTTTATTAAAAGTTTCACATCTTATGGTTGCTAGATCCTCATTTTTCTTTTCTTTTTGCAGTGTTTCAAGACAAGATCTCACTCTTCAGCTCATGCTCTTTGCGAACTTGTTGTGAACCTCCAGTCTCAGTCTTGTGAATGCTGGGATTACAAGCGTGTTCCAGCGTGCCCAGTTGCAGTTCTCAGTCCCTCTGAGTGTGTCTATTGGTTCCTGGGGCTTCAACTCCTCTCTTGGTGAGTAGCGAAACTTTTATCTACCCCGTTGTGAAACTCATAAAAATTTCAAAACATCTACCTTGAAAAAGGCACATACTTTCATATCCTCTCAACATTGTTCCTGACCTTTAAGGTGCTAACTTGACACTGGAATACCACCCTTGGAGGTGTGTTAAGATACTCCTCTCTTAGAGGGATTTGGATCTATATATATTAAGTGGATTCAGACAGTTGGTCTTTTGTTGATTCTTAAATTTGTTTCATTTTAACAAGAAACAAGGTTTGAGTTTTTTTAAGAGCTATGGAATCAGTTGCTGTGGGATGGTCTGTATGTCAAATGTGTTGCTCTGATTGGTCAATAAATAAAACACTGATTGGCCAGTAGCCAGGCAGGAAGTATAGGTGGGACTAACAGAGAGGAGAAATGAGAGAATAGGAAGGCGAAGGCAGATACTGCCAGCCACCGCCATGACAAGCAGCATGTGAAGATGCTGGTAAGCCACGAGTCACGTGGCAAGGTATAGATTTATAGAAATGGATTAATTTAAGATGTAAGAACTAGATAGCTAGAAGCCTGAGCCATTAGGCCAAACAGTTTAAATAATATAAGCGTCTGTGTGTTTATTTTATAAGTGGGCTGTCGGACTGCCGGGGCTTGGTGGGACCTGGAGAGAAAACTCTCCAGCTACAATCAGTGTCATACTTTCCTGGCTTCTGGCTTTGTTATGGAGCTACTGATCACATTCCCCAGTATTGAAAAGATCAGTAGTTTACTAAGTCTATAGAATGCAATCTGCTGTCCCTGGGTCTCTTACGGTTTTTTAGGGCACTCTGAAGAAGCAGCAAGGTGAAGGCCTTTCTCCTCTGTGCTCAATTTGGGACCATGTTAATTGTTCTATTATGGCACTAAATAAGGAAGGAAACACATTCTTTTTTAACTTAAACCAATCTCTTTTGGGCGAATGCAATCCTTTCATGAGGATAATTTCCTGTGCTTCAGAGTTTCATATCCCCTTATCCCTACAACGAATTTCCTTAAAATTGAAGCAAAGTGGGACAGCCAATTGACAAGGGTATCCTTTGTATGGGTCCCCCTTAATCTCTACAGTGACATCCTCATAAAGTCATTCCCATCCCCAATCACTATGTACTCTGATGGCATCCATTATGAAAGTCCATGGCTTGAAAAATCGATTTTTTCTCTCAGCCTATCAGGTCTCAAGTTTGTTTCCCTGCTTCCCTATCCTCTGCCAGACTTGACCCTACTATTATACACTGCCTGCCTTTCCTGTCCACTGAATTTCAGCCACATTCTCCATTCATCCCCTTGATTAGGTTGCCTACCATTAGCCTCTGCTCTGGGGCTATTTTATTTATTTCTCATGGTAGCACACCCATAGCAGGCCATCTGGCTCGTAACATCCATGTGCCTTCTATAAGTCTCCACTCTGTGGATGGGAAAACATCTGGGGCCATCTATTCCAGGCAGGAGCTAATGAGGTGTTGCCTTATGAACAGCTACACCCAGCTCTTAGAATCATCCCTTGTTAGTGAGAGGAAGCTCAGAAAGATAGTACCCCAGAGGACCAGATAGCAAATTATACTTAATTGTAACCGGTCTTCACTTTGCTCACTAAACCTTTGTGAAAACATCCCTGGGTTCTATCAGTATGATAGTGGGATGGGTTGAGGATGCACACAGTAGAATCTAGACTCTTCTACTTTCTTCCTAGTCTTCTACCCACCTTTTCTCTTTTCCATCTCTCCAAATGTTCCATGACAGCTTATAGATAGTGTCATATCATCAGTCCTTTCAACCTACACAAACTTTTGGAAAATCATTTCATTGAACTTCCACTTCTTTCTGTCCCTCTGTCCCAACCTCTACACCCTTCTGTCCCTCTTTCTTTCATCGCAGTTTAATTTATGCACCACAAAATTCACTCATTTTTAAATACACAATTTAATGACTTGTAAATAAATTTCCAGATTTTTATAGTGTCAGCCCATAAGCAGGTTTAGAATAATGTCATTATCTGCCTTCCATCACAAGGTAGCCACTTTACATCACTACGGATTTGCCTATTCTGGGCATTTCATAACACTAGATTCATACCTACTATTTTGTGTCTGACTGCTTTTGTTTAGCATGGTTTTACCCGTCATTCACATTGTAGAGTCTGTCAGCACTTGATTTTTAAAGACAGAATATATATTGATGAGCCACATAATAAACCACAGTTTGTTCATTCCTTCATATGTTGATGGATATTTGTATTGCTTTACCTTTTTGCTTTTGGAAATAGTGCTGCTTTGCACACCCATGTACAAATTTTTATCTGAACACTATTGAGAATATTTTTTATTATATAGCAAAGAATGGAATTGCTGAGTCATATGGTTAATATATGTTTAACTTTTCAAGGAACCACCAAACTACTTTCCATAATGACTACACAAGTTTATATTCCCACCACCAGAATGTGATGATTCCAATTTCTGCAGAGTCTTACCAACATGTGTTATCATGTGACTTTTGATTATAGACATTCTGATAGGTATGACATAAAAGAACTATAAAAGGAATTTGGAAACCTCTGATGCCAACACTGCTGTCAAATGACCTAAAAGATATATTTGTCTGTGTTTTTGTTTGGAGGGGTGGTCATATCAAACAATCCTTTTTCTATGCTGGGGGTGTAGCTCAGTTGGTAGAGTGCTTGCTTTGCACACACTAAGCCCTGGGTTAAATCTCCAGCACCACATTAACAGGTTATGTGGTGAATGCTTATAATCCTTGCTTTTAGCAGATAGAAGCAGGAGGTTCAAGAGTTAAAGGTCATCCTTGCCTACATGTCGAGTTTGAAGCCATCCTAGGATACTTGAGATCCTGTTTCAAAAATAGTCAGTCAGTCAGTAAATCAATAAATCAAAGAAACAAATATTTTCTGAGGTCAATGGACTGAAAATTTCTCCTCTATTCATTCTATCATTTTCACAGTTCAGATGTATGTTTTTTTATTTCAAATTTGCATATGCAAGAGGTAAGAGATAAAGGTTTAGTCTTCTATACAGCATATTCATGTTCTGTTTCTCCACATGATTCATTAAAAAGACTATCAGTTTTCCATTGTTAATTATTTGCTCTTTTGTCCAAAGTCGGTGGCCCCAAAAGCACAGAAAATAAAAGCAAAAGTAGACAAGTGGGATTGCATTAAAGTAAAAAGCTTCAGGAGGATTTAAACAGAATTCTCAAAAGAGGAAGTTCAAGTGCCTGAGAAACACTTAAAGGAATGTTCAACATCCTTACTCATCAGGGAAATGCAAATCAAAACTACTTTGAGATACCATCTTACACCTGTCAGAATGTCTAAGATAATAAAACAAGTGACAGTTCATGCTGACGAGGTTGTAGAATAAGGGAACACTCATTCATTGCTGGTGGGAGTGCAAACTTGTACAACCACCATGAAAATCAGGAAGATGGGAATGAATCTACTTCAAGACCCAGCTATACCACTCTTGGGTATATACCCAAAGGATGCTCAATCTTACCACAAGGATACATGCTCAACCATGTTCATTGCTGCTCTATTCATAATAGTCAGAAAGTAGAAACAACATAGACTGTTTCTTGTTTGGGGGGTTTTTTACTCTTTTACTCTTTGCTCTTTGGCTCTCTTTGGGGGCCTGACACCCAGCTCCAAAATAAATCATACACAGAGGCTTATTCTTAATTATAAATGCCCAGCCTTACCTTAGCTTGTTTCTTTCTAGCTTTTCTTAACTTAAATGATCCCACCTACCTTTTACTTCTGGGCTTTTTCTTTTCTCTTACTTCTGTGTATCTTACTTTCACTCTTACTCCGTGGCTGGCTGTGTTGCTGTGTGGCTGACCCCTAGTATCCTCCTTCCTCTCTCATTCTTTGATCTATCTTCTTTCTTGCTTTCCAATCCCTTTTTTTCTCCTTCTGTTTATTCTCTCTGCCTGTAAGCCCCGCCTATCCTTTCTTCTGCCTTGCTATTGGCCATTCAGTTCTTTATTAGACCATCAGGTGTTTTAGACAGACAAAGTAACACAGCCTCGCAGAGTTAAACAAATGCAACATAAAAGAATGCAACTCACCTTTCATCATTAAAGAAATATTCCTCAGCATAAACAAATGTAACACATCTTAAAATAATATTCTACAACAGTCTTTCAGCAGATTCATGGATAAAGAAAATGTGGTACATTTATACAATGGAGTAATTACTCAGCTATTAAATTAAATTACTCAGCTATTAAATGCCATCATGAAATTCACAGGTAAGTTGATTGAACTAGAAAAGTCATCCTGAGGCTGGTATCTCAGACCCAGAAAGACAAATATGGTATGTATTCATTTATATTTATATTAGCTAAAATCTGTAGAACTATCGAAGTTAGGTAAAGAGTTAGGGACTCAGGTAGGGGAGGGAGGATAGATCTCCTTAGGAAAGGGACATAGAAAAGATAGTTATGGATGGATTGAGGGTGCTGGAATGGCAAGGTCAAGAGAGAAGAGGAGCAGAGAAATGAACAAAGGACAGAATACTAGGAGAAACAGCTAAAATTAAGGGTCATTTTAGGAGTAGTATGGAAATCTAATACAGTGTAATCCTCCTAAAATATATAAATATATGAAGGCAATCTAAATGACATTACCAAATAATGGGGGAGACAGAGCCCCAGGTGGCCAACTTTTATCACTAAATGAAGCTTCATGTACCAGGATTGGGTTACATCTAATTGAGTTGTTGGCTAAACCAGTCCTATAAGAATCCCTAAACAACTCAGGATATTGTCTAAATTATAACTATAGAGTACTCTCCAAAAACTGATGGCAAGATCCCTTTGCTGAAGACAACACCTACACCACCTATTAAACACGGAGAAGTCAAACTGGTGCCTACATAAAGACTTACCCCTATGTGCTAGCATCATTGGTATAGGAAGGTACTCTGCAGGCTACCACAAGGGAAATGGAAACACTAAGCCAGCCACAAACTTCTTCATCTACAATGCTGTCCTGACTGCAAGATATGCTAGGGCAATGGTAGCACAAAGCTTGTGGGAGTAACCAGTATCTTATTTGACTTAAGGCCCACTCCACAAAATGGAATCCATGTCTGACACTGCTTGGGTGACTAAGATTCTGAGAGTAGATAGTCCAGGGCCCTAGGGTGAAACCAAATGCTACTGTTGTTATTTTTTTAAATAACAGCAATAAAATGACTCCTATTGACATTCTGCTATACTCATAGATCAGTACTTGCTTAGCCATCATCAGAGAATATTACTCCTGTAGCAGATGGAAACAAATACAGAAGAGACCCACAGCAAGAGTTTATGCAGAGGGTAAGAGACCTTCAAATACTCTAAATGGGAAGACTCCATCAAATCTCTCCCCTCAGTGATAAGGGAACCCTACAGAATCGGAGGTGGAAAGAATGTAAGTGCCAAAAGGGATGGAGGACACCAAGAAATCAAGGCCCTCTAAATTAACACGATCAAAGCTCATATGAATTCATGGAAACTGAAACAGCATGCATAGGGACTGCATAGGTCTGCACCAGATCCTCAGTGTATGTATGATGGTTCTAGTTTAGTATTTTTCTGGGATTCCTGGGTGAATGAGTAGATCTCTGATTCTTGTTCTTCCTCTTGGGATCTTTTCCTTCTGTTGGTTTGTCTTGTCCAACTCTGATCTATTAGTATTTGTTTTATCTTATTACAATATGTTTTATTTTACTATTATCTCTTAGAAGCCTGTATGTTTTCTAATGAGAAACAGAAAAGGAGTAGGTCTGGATAGAAGGGGAAGTAGAGAGGAACTGGGATGATTAGAGGGAGAGGAAACTGTAGATGTAATTCTGAACGGTTTTATTAAATAAGAAACACAGAGCCAAATGCAGAGTTAAAAGCCCCAGAGGTCAGAGAGCAGTAGCTAAGAGCTGAGACCAAGACTGCCTTCTTACCACCCGCTGCTGCTGCCGTCCTTCCTCTGAGAAACAGACCTACTTCCTGTGTGTCTGTCTTTCTATTGACTTTCTGTTCTGCCTTCTCATTGGTTGTAAACCCAACCACAGGACTTCCTTGTCACTGCCTATCTATACAGACCTCCAGGACTCTATGGTTGGTATTGAGATTAAAGGCGTGTCTCCATGCTGGTGGTATCCTTGAACACACAGAGATCTGCCTGTCATATGATCGGGATTAAGGGCATGTGCTACCACTGCCAGACTTCCGCTAAATGGCTTGCTATTAGCTCTGACCCCCCAGGCACTTTTATTTATTAACATACAAATAAAATCACATTTCAGCACAAATAAAATATCACCATAATCAGGATGCACTATTTTCAATAAAATGAAGGGAAAAAACTTGCCTTTGTACAGAAGACCTTAGACAATATGCTAGGTGGAGGTAAGTAATATAGGGGAAATAATACAAACAAGAAAAAGATGTAAGGAGCACTAGTGGCTCTTTTAAATATGATGGTCAAGGAAAATATCACTAAGATTTTGACATAAGAAGAAATATATTAAAGAAGTGAGATTACAAATAATGGGTTATCCTTGGAAGGAATGCCAGGTGGAAAGGATGGCAGGCAACAAACCCAGAGATGTGCCTAGGCTTCAGATGTTTGAGAAACAGCAAGAAAGTTAGTATGTATATGGAGAAATGAGGGGAAGGACTAGTAGGACATCGAAAAGTGCCAAGTGTGCCACACAGCATGAAGAGTACCTTTTACATATGCCCCACCGTTGCTCATAGAGAATGTTACCATTTACTGGACACCAATTCCCTTTTATTTATTCACATAGAGTAGATATTCTTTCTACCACTCTCCATGATCATGTTTGAAATAGCTCAGCTTGAAGTCTGCTGGTTATCTTCTGGAGGAGACTCACTACTCTCGCCTGCCTCTTGATTTCATATGATGTTTATACACATAGCCTATAGACCTAGGTTGAGTTTGCCTCTGGCAGATTTCTAAATGTGAATCTGCATCATATGTGTGGGAGTGGTCAACAGTTGTAGACAGCATGCTTAGCATGCATGAAACCGTGAGTTTATTCTCCACCAGTACAAAATAAATAAACAAACAAAAAATGTCTCTATTAGGAACTCATAGGTTTCAACAGTGAACTAGAAACCACAAAAGTGGTTTGGTTTTCAAGATATGTTCTTAAACTCATGATCTTAATATGACCTTAAATCCACGATGGCCTTATACTCAGTGTGTAGAGGAGGATGACATCTTGTATCCATGTCCCATTCTGAGTGGTGGGATCAAAGGCTTCTGTCCCAACATCCTGCTTTGTGTGATGCTAGGTGTTGAACTGTGGGCTCTTCTGCATGGTAGGGAAGTATCTGTTCACTGAGCTATATTCTCAGGCTATCATAAAAATATCATTATATCGCAGATCTCGACTAAATAAATGTCAGTGTTGGGAGGATGTTGTTGATATGAGCCTAATTCGTGGTTTATTTTGTGTTGTTTTCTGTGAAGTAGTGGTGCTGAAAGGAACATTAGGAAGCTGTGGGTGCAGGAGATCTTATTCCATTAGAAATCTAGGTACAAAATATCCTGTCCCATGAATGAATTTCATATGCGTAGACCAGCTCCAAATTAGTTGGACAAAATGTCCTGAAGTACAGAGAAAATGGTTAATCAGCAATCAAGAAATAATGGTAGTAATTTTTAGAACCAGCATTGTGTTCAATACCAGCTGCATTGTGCTGGGAAAGAACATTGGCCTGGAGAGGCAAGCCAATTCCATTTTTAAGTTTGCTGCTGCCATGAACAGCAGAGAACCACTGTACGATCTATCTTGTTTATAAAGCCAAAAGATAGGAATGGAGGAAAATCTACATTTCAACAAATCCAAGATACGTACCACTCAAATGATAATCTTTATCCCATTTTCAACCCCATATCCTTGTCTGTCTTGTAAGATGGATGAAGTATCTCTGTTTCAACTTTAGTAGGTGTCCCAGTTTGGTTTCCTTTGTTGTGATAAACACCATGACCAGAAACAATCCAGGGAGCAAGGGGTTCACTAGATCTTATACATTATATAAGGGAAGCCAAAGCAGGAACTCAAGGATTTCAGCTTACTGGCTTGGTCTCCCTGTCTCTTGCTCGGCCAGCTTTCTTATACAGCTCAGCATTACTTTCCCATGGTGTTTTATGAACCATGGTAGATAGGGCACCCCCATAGCAATAAAAAATTCAGAAAATGCCTCACAGATGGGGTGTCAGATCAGTCTGATGTAGGTGGTTTTTCTGTTGAGGTTCCCTCTTTCCAGGAATCTCTAGAATTGTGTCAAGATGTCAGTGAAGATGAAATATGACACTAGGTGTCTTGTGCTATTGATTTTTCCTTGGATGCCTTCCATTTATTTTTGTTGTACAATGATCACACTCAGGGTCTTGCACGGCTGTGTAAATGCTCTTTTGACCCCTTTATCACCATTTCCCACCGGTCTGCTGGCTAATTCACATAGTTGTTTAAACAGACTAATCTCTCTCTTCTTTGTTCCCTTCCTTTACATCCCTTTTCCCCTTCTCTCTTTCTTGTACTACAGATGGCACCAAGAACCTTGTACATGCTTGGTACTAACTCCTTCATCAGCCTCAGTTTCTTCTACCTTAATAACACCTGCCCGTTTCCCATGTATCTTTTGCTTGTCACTGGAGTTTTGAGCATGGGAGAAAGAAGGTGTATAAGCAAAATTATGTTAAAGGGGGTCAGGCAAAACCCTAAATCCTAAATCTTTTTAAAAAATATTTATTTTATAATTAATTCAATTTTGCATATCAGCCACAGATTTCCCCCGTCCTCCCTCCTCCCATCTCCCAGCCTTCCCCCAATCTGCCCCCCATTCCCACCTCTTCCAAGGCAAGGTTTCTCCTGGGGAGTCAGCCCAGCCTGGTAGATTCAGTTGAGGCAGGTCCAGTTCCCTCCTCCCTACACCAAGGCTGAGCAAAGTGTCTCAGCATAGGCCCTAGGTTCCAAAAAGCCAGCTCATGCACCAAGGACAGATCCCAGTCCCACTGCCTGGGGGCCTCCCAAACAGTTCAAGCTAATCAACTGTCTCACTTATCCAGAGGGCCTGATCCAGTTCTATGGGGGCTCCTCAGCTATTGGTTCATAGTTCATGTGTTTCCACTAGTTTGGCTATTTGTCCCTGTGCTTTTTCCAATCATGGTCTCAACATCTCTTGCCCATATAATCCCTCCTCTCTCTCGCTGATTGGACTCCTGGAGCTCCACCTGGGGCTTGGCCGTGGATCTCTGCATCTGCTTCCATCCAGTGACTGATGGAAGCAGATGCAGAGATCCAC
>CABHPQ010116214.1:41642-57388 GCA_902168405.1 Peromyscus aztecus
GGTTCATAGTTCATGTGTTTCCACTAGTTTGGCTATTTGTCCCTGTGCTTTTTCCAATCATGGTCTCAACATCTCTTGCCCATATAATCCCTCCTCTCTCTCGCTGATTGGACTCCTGGAGCTCCACCTGGGGCTTGGCCGTGGATCTCTGCATCTGCTTCCATCAGTCACTGGATGAGAGTTCTATCATGACAGTTAGGGTGTTCAGCCATCCGATCACCAATGTAGGTCAGCACGGGCATTCTTTCCACCATTGCCAGTAGTCTATCATGGAGGTAACTTTGTGGACCATTTCGCCAAGCAAAGTTCAGTGGTTTCCTTTCTCTGGGTCCTGCATGTACAGTCAATCAAGCAGTCCAGGCAAGAACAGTTTCTTGCCCAAATGGCTGTTTTTGCCAAGAAGAAGATAAACTCCATATAGAGTGTCTTCAATGCCCATCCTCCTCTCTGATGTAAATCGGTGCTGCCAGGAGCAGACATGTCTCACTGTCCAGAAAGTCTAAACTTTTAAAACATTTTAAATGCCATATTCTATAGGTCTTTGAAGTGTTTGAAGATTACCTACCTGATTGAATTATATCTATGTATGCCTAGAAAACTTAATATGACTACAAGTTTGACCTATCATAGAAGACTAATTATTAATCTTTATTTTTTAATTCTCCATTACAATCTAAATGAGTTACATAAACATAATACCTCAAATGAGAGTAGAAATATATATATACAGTATAACAAAATTAAGTTTAAACTTGTATCAATAAACTAAAATCCATAACAGTGTAAAACATTTCTAAACAAGTTGTTGCTTTTTAAAAGCAAGTTCATTAATCCACCCTTTCATTCTATCATATCTATACTATCCCCTTTTCTTCTTTAGAAAGAGATTGCATTCATAATCAACCCACTTTAAAGAAAAATAAACATTCATAAACAATATTTTGTAAACTGTTTAGAGGTTTATCCCATCTGAATCTGTCTTATTGTGAATCTATTGCTTTAAACTGCAGCATTCTCCGGCCACCTCAGCTTCCCAACATGGCAGTGGTATGTTTGCCATCAGCTCTGGTTCTGGGAGGCATGTGTAGCTCAACTCTCAGAAGCAGTTGGTCTGTGCTTCTATCAAAGCCACGTGTAGCCCAGAAACCTTTTTTTTTTGTCTGTACTAGCAAAGGCTAAATGTACAATGCAGCGTAATGTACGGCTTGCAGATGCTTCATTCCCACCATGCTGTGGGTCAAGCCTTCATGCCACAAACCCACCATAGAGTAGCTCAAGCCCGCAGGCTTCGGCTAACTTGAGAGAGACAACACAGAAGCTGTTTTTAGCTCTGTTTTAGAATTTTTTTTTAAGGTTTTAGGTAGAAACTCTTGCTGTTGGGCGCCATTTGTTGTTGAAGTTTTCCTGTGTCCACCCAGCTCCTACTTTAAATAAAAATATTGGCTTTTCTCTGTCCCAAACCAGAGCTGTTTCCATATATACCTTCACTGAGAATTTATATGTTTTGTTCTGATGTAATATTTGTTCAACCCAAAACCTGATGTGTTTTTTAAAAGTGTCAATATACTAGATAGTTGAATAAATATAATTCAATTAATTCAAATCCAATAGAATAGAACATATAAGAAGAATGTGAAGAGTAACAGCTGTAATGCTATCCACTGCAATTATTACTAATTGTAAGTCCATTATTCCAACTTTGAAGTCAAAAGTATGTGTATATTCCATTAATCTATGTGTAGATATATATGTTTAGATTATTATGTTCAGATTCTCCAAAATATATCTAGATATTTGAGTTTTAGAACTATATTCTTCCTGCCTTTTCTTCCTTCCTTCATTCCTCCCCTCTTTAGCCTCCTCTTCCTTGTCCTCTTCTTGCTTTGTTGAGAAAGGGCCTTAATATGTAGTCCAAGCCAACCTTGATCTTGTGAACCTCATGCCTCACCCTCATGAGTGATGGTATTACAGGTATTTATCAGCATATATCAGCACACTTGGCTTAGCATTATATCCCAGTTAAGTCTTTATTAATGAATTTCCTTCATTCTTCTTATCTCTATCTCAAGTGTCACTGATTTGCAGACAATGAATATTTTTCATAATTAACCACACTTGAACCATTTGGCACAGAGTAGGTAATCTATTTTCTTCTTTATCAGATGTAACACAGGTCTGAGATAACTGAACCTTAGTATGCTGACTAGTACCAGAGTACAAGCATTTGTGAATCCATGAGTTTAATTCACAATCCCCGAGATACAAAAACCAAACCAAACCAGCCAACTATCCAACAACAAAACAAAAGAATCCAAACATGCACACACATTCTCAGATTGTATTTGAGGAAATTCATAAATTCAGAATGAGTGGCTTCCCATTCCATGTCCCCTATGGCATTTGTACATTGTTCTAATTATCTTTGCAATGGTTATATGATATGATACTGGAAAGTTGAACTGGTTTTTTTTTTTTTTTTTTTTTTTTTTGGTTTTTCGAGACAGGGTTTCTCTGTGTAGCTTTGCGCCTTTCCTGGATCTCACTCTGTAGGCCAGGCTGGCTTCGAACTCACAGAGATCCGCCTGGCTCTGCCTCCCGAGTGCTGGGATTAAAGGCGTGCGCCACGAACTGTTTTTTTTTTAACTTTCTTTTTATTTATTCTTTGTCTCTTTCACATCATGCATATCGATCTCATTCATCTTGCAGCACACCTCCACCCCAAATAAAATAAAATAAAATTTGAGAGAAAATTTAAAAAGAGAAAAATCTCATCATGGAAGTTGTAATGTGACACAGTGAGTCACACAGTATATTCTTTTATCTATATATGTTTACTTGCAAATGTTCATTGCAAAGGGTCAGGGGTCTGGTTCAGGCCCTCTGGGTTCTGCTACACCATGATTATGGGGCCCTCATTGGGACTCCACTCTGTTGTTGCCCTATGTCTTGGAGATCCTGCAGCTTTGGATCTGCAAGATATGCCCCTTCACATGTTCCAGCAGATCAAAATGGGGTAGATGTTGGAGTAGGCTAACACATAACCCTGGTTCTGGGCCTGAGTAGTTTCAGGGTTGGTCAGCCCACCAGCTCTCCCTCGTCTTCACCCTGGCTAGTTCAGCCCTTGCTACAAGGGGCAGGGCCAGTTCTCCTGCTTTCATGCCCACAGTGTTGGCTCTCCCACACATACACAAGCAGGACCATGTTGCCCAGGCGAGGTGCAGGAGCCACCCTCCTGAGTGCTTCAGTTGGTGAAGGGCAGGGACAGCTCTCCTGCTCTCATGACCCCAGGGCCAGCTCTCTCAAATGCCACAGGCAGCGAAGGGTAGGGATATGTGTATATGTGTCTCTCCCTTGCCCACACCACCATATGGCAGATGAGGGGCAGGGCCAGATCTCCCAAGCTGGTTCACCAGTGCCCCAGTCAACAGGGTCAGCTCTATGAGCTGCCTAGATGAGGTGCAGGGGCCACTTTCCTGAGTGCTGCAGCATCTCCCTTATCCTCTGCAGATGGTGGGGGGTGAGAGGAAAGGGGGGGGGAACATCTCTCCTTGCCTGTGCCACCACATGACAGTTGAGTAGTGGGGCCAGCTCTCCTATGCTTACTAACTAACCAAGAATGTAGGATAGCTGTAAGTGTGAATTGCACGATTTGAAAATTAAGATCTGCCAAGAAAAATACTAAATAATTAGGATTATGTCATGATGCAGATACTAAAGGTTTTGCTAAATAATTTTCACTTCAGTGTCAAGCAGGAAGAAACCCAATTCCAACATTTACATTTCTTTAAAGATAGAATGAGACAAAGAAATTGTAGTCTTGTCTAGTTAAGATAAAAGCTAGTCATGAACTTTGGATGGGGGAGTTCAGAGTTAAAGCATTTTCCTATCATGTATGAGACCTTAGGTTTGGTCCCAAGTACCAAGATAGAGAGGTACCTAGATAGATAGATAGATAGATAGATAGATAGATAGATAGATAGATAGATAGACAGACAGACAGGTAGATAGATAGATAGATAGATAGATAGATAGATAGATAGATAGACAGACAGATAGATAGATAGACAGACAGACAGACAGGCAGACAGACAGACAGACAGACAGACAGATAGATAGATAGATAGATAGATAGATAGATAGATAGATGATAGATAGATAGATAGATAGATAGATAGATAGATAGATAGATAGATAGATAGAAAATGCCATTAGCCAGTCTTTCAGTGTTCATTTTTTCTTAGCTTCTTTTCCCAAATGCTATTCTACTCAAATGATACTAACTGCCTGAGTTAAGCAAGAGCTAGAAGTCAAGGTATCACAAGCAGATTACTTAGGAAGGTGAGTTAATCTAGGAAGGCAAAATCACGTCATCAAGATTAGGCAGGAAATCCCTGGGTTCCAGCTCTCAGCATGAGCTTCATATACTGCACTCCTGCTTGCAGGAGCATTTTGAATTGGGAGTCCTGGCAAGGCTAGTTCTGTAGGAAATGCATGTCACCATAACCTAGGGCATACAACAAAGCATATTTATAAGAGCTGGAGTGCAACCCACATGGTATTTAAGGATAACAGCCATGCTGTGGTATTTACCAGAACAAAGTACAGAAACAGGGAGGGGCATCAGCTGGATGACATTTCATAGAGAATAGATAACATGTAGTGTTTTTCACATTCTCACTGTCTGTGGTATGAATTGCCAGAGTTTAGAGTAGGTATAATCCTCCTAGTAGGGTTTTGTAGCCCTTATTGTGGTCGTGGAGGTGTAGTAAACAGAATTAGTCAGATCATTGAATACTGAGCATATCATCATTTGTTTTAGTATAGGTTTTGCAATGTTGCCTGCTGCCTGTGTGTTTATGGCCCTTGGGCTACAGAAATGCTTTCTATGTGTTGAAATCATTGGAAAAATACAGATGAATAAGGACATTTCATTATGCATGGAAAAATGTATGAAACGCACATTTCACCATTCATAAAATACTTACTGGAACAGATCCAAGTTTACTTATTTACATATTGATTATGGCTGCTTCATGCTTCAATGGTACTTGTGACATATACCATATGGCCTTTAAAATATAAAATATTTGCTACAAGGACCTTTGGCAGACATTAGCCAGCCCTGGTTTAGAGTATAAAATCTGTAGCTATATGTTAATGTTATAACACTGTATTTAGGGCTTTATCACATTTAATACTTTGCAGGATTACTTGTAACTGTGATAGAAGTCAACACTACAACAGAGAGCAGTCTGCAGTCAATGACCCTGGTATTTTTGTGCCTAAGCATTAGCAATACATCTAGGGTGCTAAACTCTGTAAAACCAAGATAATAGTGCTCATTCCCTTCTGACACCAAAGGATTGCTTCCTGTAGTTTTTTATGTCTGCTTTGTGCTCAATAAACTACTTCTCCAACTGTTGAGCTTTGCTTTGTTATTGGCCTTTTCCTCTGGCTTTCTGATTAGGGTTATAATTCACACGATGAGAATGGGTCTTCCTGTGGGTTCCAGCCTGAATGCCTAGGACCTTGATCCTCTAAGAAGCTCTTTCTCTTCTGATCGCCTCTGGAATCTGGACCTTGCTTTGTCTACTTGCCTAGTTTAACTGTCTCTTTGCGCTAACATAAATGGACCATTCAAGACAAGGTAGTGTGCTGAAATGTCTAGTCCCACTGGTTTCTCTACTCAGCCCCAGGATCCCATTCAATCAAGCCAATTTTTTCTCATCCTTCAATTCTGATTTGATATACCAAACATCATCTTGGTGGTACACTCCTACAGCTAAGTTAGTCTACAAAATTTCAGTCACTCCTTTTCCATGATTCACTCCAATCTATTTCCTCTTCTTCCTTCTGTTCAGGTCCACAAATGCACTGTGGCCCAGCACACATTAATCACCCTAGCCAATCGATCATAGACCATTACAGGTTGAGGGAATCTTGCACCCACATTGCAGATAAGATCATTTCAAACGTCCACAAGGGGGAATAGAGACATATTTATTCATTGTATCTGCTAAAAAAAATAAGCAGCTCCACAAATATTTAAAAGATTCCTTGGAAATAAAAATTAAATTAAATGTAATAAACTGTCTCATGAATGATTCAATTACGTATTTATTTAATTTGACCTATGATTAAAAAATAAATAACATGAAGTGAGAGAAAATATGTGTGCCCAAAAAGGAAACAGAAAAAAATAGATTAAATCCAATAATTTCAGGCTGTATACAAGCAGTATTAGTTTTGGTAACATGTCCCATGGCCTGCCATTCCAGTTTCCCATTTCTGTTAACTATCTCATAGATTCTGTGAGTGTTTTAATGCCTGAATCTTTAACATTCCAACTGAGAGGTGACTTAATGTGTAAGAGCACTTGATACTCAAACATGAGGATATGAGTTCAAATATGCAGAACCCATGTAAAAATCTGGGTATAATTTCAGCATGCCTATAACCCCTATGCTTTGGGGAAGATAAGGACAGGCTCTTTGGGGCTTGTTGGGTACCAATCTAGGTCCAGATTCTGTGATAAATTCTATCTCAAGGGAATAAAGTGGACAGTGATATAACAAGAATGCTGATGTCCTCCTCTAGGCTCTTCATTTGCACACAGACATGTGTGCCTGTACATACAAGTGCACATACCCCCTCCAGAGAGGGGGGCTGACTAATAGAAATACAGATTGTGGTATTGTGGTACCCGGAATGTTATGGTGATTCTGATCTCAATTGGTTAGAACTGGAAAGCAGTAGTACTGAGAGCTAGTACTGGCTCAAGAGTTTTCAGAGCTGAAGAATATTTGTAACCGAGGTAGAGACCATTCTTGTGATACCTTGGCAAAAGAATGTGGCTGCTTTCTGCTTTTGTCCTAAGAGTTTGCCTCATCTAAATTAAAAAATAATGGACTAATTTGACAGAAGAGCTTTGAAGCCAGACTAATAACGACTCTGTCACATGGTTATTAGTAATCATTCTTATACAAGTCTATAATGAAAAAGAGCAAGTTGGGGAAACAAATACAGAATGTACAGTTTTTAGAGAAAAGAGCACCAGGCAATGTAATGTTAGAGCCAAGGCTTGTGCTGAAAGACATATGGAGGAATAAACAGAGGGATGCCCTAAGGCAGCAGTTCTCAACCTGTGGGTTGAGACTGATTTGGAGAATCACATATCAGATATCCTGCATATCAGATATTTACATTATGATTCATAACAGTAGCAACATTACAGTTATGACATAGTAACAAAATATTTTCTTGTGCTTGGGGTCAGCACAACATGATGAACTATATTAGGAAGGTTGAAATCCACTGCCCTAACAGCAAGACCCCAACCAGCTAAGCTTCCAACTTGTTAAAAGAAAAGGCTTAAGGAATTTTCTGTTCCTAAAAGATAACAATAAATGAATGCTGTAGTAGTAGAATGTGGTTCAAGAGGTTCAAACTCCATCCCAAGCAGACAACTAAACCTGATAGCATTGACCATGTGGTTCTGGCTTTAGAGACATGAAAGATGAGGGCCTAAATGGGCTGTGGAATGTTCCTTACTGTTAAGGACAGAAATGTAAAACGAGGTCCCTGCATGGAGGCCCTGACAAACCATTGTTTAAAGATGTGAAAGTGAAGCCTGGATCATGTTGGAGACCTGAAGACACTTCAGGTGCCAGAGTCATGGGATATCTGCTAACAAGAGCTTCATCCACAGAGTAGAACCAGCAAAAGAGAGAAATGTGCTGTAGAGAGCAACGCTGGAAGGGACAGAGCTATCTAAGCCCTTTGACATTTGACGTCAGACATAGAGCTACAGAATTTGGAATTTGCCCTTCTGGGTTTTGGGTTTGCGTTTGTCCAATATTCTTTCACTATGCTCCAATTCCTCCCATTTGGAATGGTAATGTACAGTCTGTACCATTGTATGTTGGATGTATATGATTTGCTTTTTGATTTTGCAGAGTTTTACAGGTAGAGATTGCTTGGAGTCTCAGAAGAGCTTTTGCACTGTGGACTTTTAAACAGTGTTAAGAATACAAAAGGTATTTGAAGTTGGACCAAATGCATTTTGCATTATGATATGTCCATGAGGCTATGAGGACCATGGACTGAAAGGTGGCGGTTGGAATGAGAATGGCCCTTACAGGCTTATATATTTAAATACTTGGTCCCCAGTTGGTGGAACTGTTTGAGAGGGATTAGGAGTGTGACCTTGTTGGAGGAGGTGTGTCATTGTATGTAGGCAGGCTTTGTGTTTCCAAAAAGTGTCATTTCCAGTGTTTTTGCATCATATATTTGGATCAAGATATGAGCTCTCAGCTGCTCCTGCTGTCATGACTTTGTCCTACCATCATGGAATCTAAAGCTCTGAAACCATAAGCCCAACTAAACACTTTTAAAAGAGTAATGCTGTTTTGTCACAGCAATAGAAAAGTAATTAAGCCCAGGGGACAGTTGCACATACCTTTAATCCCAGCACTTGGGAGGCAGAGCCAGGTGGGTCTCTGTGAGTTCGAGGCCAGTCCGGTCTATAGCTCGAGATCCAGGACAGGCACCAAAACTACACAGAGAAACCCTGTCTTGAAAAACCAACGATAGATAAATAAATAAATAAATAAATAAATAAATAAATACATAAATAAATACATAAATAGAAAAGTAATTAAGACAACATTGTAAAATTTACGTTGTGCTTCAAATTGGGAAACCTTGTCAAGTGACATATTTTCTTTTGTTAAATATTTCCCCCATGGACTGTTAAAAAGGACAATTTCCATTACCTCCTTTCATGAAGAGCAATATCAAACAGCACCATGGTACTCTCAAATGCATCATTGCCCTATATGGCTTAATCTCACGACAGGTGCTTGTTAGTGAGGAGCTTCTTGTAATTGTCCTCTTTCACTACTAGCAAGGGAGAGAGGACACGAAGCTTGAGTAGACTGTCCTTTATGATGCTCCTAAGTGTGTTTGTAAACTCAAATACACTATTAGATTTAAAATTTTTCTGTGACGTGGGAAGGGAAGAGCAGGGCTGTGTAGTAGGATCCTTCGGTCTGCAGCCTCTGGATTTACCAGGAAGAATAGGCTTTGGTGACTGCACCCACCAAAATTCCATTCATAAAACATAGCATACTATGATCTATTAATGTTTTTCCCAATAATATCCTCTATAATATGGAATATCTTAAGTAATCTAATTTTCTGAAGACATTGCTAAATTCCTTAAATATGAACATTATTAAAGACTTTTTACATTTGCAAGTATTTATTTTATTTGGCCTTCAGTAAATAAACATCAAGATGTGTAACAATAAAGTGCCAAGATTTAAAATTTCAACTCATGAATATGCAAAACATATATGGACTAAGAATGACAAGACATGGCCCAAGCTGTATGCTCAACCCACTAAATAGCTTATCCAAGGATCAACTGTCTTTAGCACACTGAATTCAGGATTTAATGCTATTGTCAGCCTTTAAATACCATTCAGACTTTAATGATACATAACAAAAACTTTTTACCTTTTTGTTTTGTGAAATTCAAATATTTAGCCTATTATTGCCTTTGCAGACTTTTTTTGTGGTTAGAATCATAGTCTATTATCACAGTTGTAGTTTTTGTGTAAAGAAAGCTGCGTAGTTTCTGTGACAAACTCCTCATGGCCAAGAGCTATGAGTATCCCAAGAGTCATCCAATACCACAATGTCAAGTGCACCTCCTGGCATCAGATGAGTAAATGAATATTTGGCCTTACTGTTGATTGACAATAGTAACATTAGGTGGTTCTAAACATCCACATGATACCTCTGACTTTCAGGTAATTACACTAAATTAAATTCTATTTTTTTACTCCAATGTAACTGATGATAGCCTTGAGGATAATCCCCTGCCTCCACCTCCATGTACTGAGATTGCAACCATGTATCTTTGCTTGGTTTACCCAGTGCTGGTGATTGAACCCAGAGCTTCACGCATGGTTGGCAAACATTTAATAAATGTTATTTTTATTATGAGATCACCAAGATTAATTGGAAATGCTTTGTGTAAAAATTAATTTCCATAATGGCATTTAGACCCCTTTTTTCTCTTTTTTGGTTTTTGAGACAGGGTTTTTTTGTGTAACAGCCCTGGCTGTCCTGGAACTCACTTTGTAGACCAGGCTGGCCTTGAACTCTCAGAGATCTGCCTGCCTCTACTTCCTGACTGGTGGAATTAAAGGCGTGTGCCACCACCCCCCAGCCTAACTATCCCTAGTACTACTCTTTGGCCTATTAGTTTGAATATTGCGGAGAATTTTCTTTTCATTCTTGTGGTATTTGGATATGAAAATACAGAGCATTCGTTTATAAAATTGTATACAATGAAGAGCTTTTATTTATAGATCTGGAATGTACTATACATGTACAATTCCTTGTCTTTTGGGGAATGAGCCCCAGAACCTGATGCACAATTTGAAATCGCAATGGTAGTCAAGAGATAGACTAGCACAGCAATCCTAGGTTCTAACTTCACTTATGTTCCATACGTACTATAGTATGCTGGATCTTTCCTTCCTTAAGTTTAAAAGGAGGAAAACCCTGACCTTGTGTTCTGTTAATGCCTTCAGAAGAGAAAGTGACAACAATTCTCTGATAAATTTTTGAGGAACAGAGTACTAGTAGGTTCAAATTTTTAGCATTTGTCACTGAAGAAGAAAAGAAACTTGATCTCAAATTGAGACTAGATATACAGAGAGTGGTTCACTTATATACCCAAGCTACAGCAACAAGGAGCTTGAATATTATTCATTTTAGAATGATTACTACTTCTCCCTAAGTGGAGACATTTGCAGTTAGACCTCACGGAAACAGTGCAGACTCTGTATCCTTTAATTCAGTGATTCTTAAACTTTAGTCATGGGTAATAAGCACTCAGGGATTTGCTAGAATGGAGATTCCTGGTCCCCACCCTTTGAGATTCTGATGCAGAAATAGTATTTTAAGTTGTGAACCTGGTCTTTCCACAAAAGGTGTTTTCTAAAAGGTTTATTTATTACAATATAATTCACATGCTATTCAAATTCTCACATTTAAACAGTGTAATTTGGGGCTGGGGTTGTAGCTCAGTGGTAAAGCACTTGTCTACCCTCCTCAAGACCATACTCCCCATCTCTGAAATGCATAAATAAATAAATATTCTCAACATTTACTATGTATTTGCAGAACTGTAAAAATTTTGTCACAATCTGATTATGTATATTTTCATCAACACTTTTAAAAAATATTCACACCTTTTGCAATCACTTTTCAACTACATACACAGACTCATACACATACAAACACACACATATACATAGACACCCACCCACATATACACATACATAGACACACATGTATACACATATACACACTTACACACATATTCACATACACACACATACAAATACACACACACTCACATAGACACACACATACAGACACACAGACACATTCACATAGACACACACATCCAAACATATAAACATTCATATAGACACACACACACACACACACACACACACACACACACACACACACACACTGAAGACACTCTTCTGCTTTCTTCACCTTACCTATTCTGGCCAATTGACCTCGCAGCTTTTGGGAACTTCTTTCACTTCCCAATTCTTTCAATTGTCATTCATGTCATAGAATTAACAATTCCTTTCTGTGAGAAATTATATTCCATCATATGGATTTACCATAATGTAGTTATTCATTTATCATTTGATGAACGTTTGGGCTGTTCCTACTTTTTTGTTTTTCTTTTCTTTTTTTTTTTTTTTTGGTTTTTCGAGACAGGGTTTCTCTGTGTAGTTTTGCGCCTTTTGTGGAGCTCTCTTGGTAGCCCAGGCTGGCCTCGAACTCACAGAGATCCACCTGGCTCTGCCTCCCAAGTGCTGGGATTAAAGGCGTGCACCACCAACGCCCGGCCTTTCTTTTTTTTTGTGGATGTGTGTACATGTGTGAGTGTGTGCTACATGCATATGTGTATGTGCACACACCAGAGAACCAAACAAGAACATTGGGTGTCCTGCTCTGATGTCACTTTATACCTTATTCACTTGAAACAGGTTCTCTTACTGAAATTTGATCTAGGCTGGCAAGTATCAAGTCCTTGTTATCTATTCTCATGTCTCCACACCCTAGCAAGGGGCTATAGTCTTGGCTATGTCCTGCTTTTAAACATGGGATCTGGGGTTTTGAACTCCAGAAAATAATTGTACTCACTGATTCATCTCCCTCAGTCTGGACTTTTTTATTATTATGAATGATGTTGTTATGAACATGTGTGCTCAAGTGTCTGTGTGGGCATTGTTTCTGAGTATTCTATTTTTTTAAACTAGACATTTTTTGAGTCACAAGGATGTTTCTAGTCAAATACTTGTATAACCCACTATTGCTGGACTGTATTTGTATGATGCTTGGAATGATCCATTAGTCTGGCTAGTGACCAGTCAGGGTTCAAGGCTTTCAGGACAACTCTGATCATGGAAGCATAGCATTCTTGGGAGTAGATAATGGGAAAAGGCAAGAACCAAGAACAAAGAATTAACACAACTACTCATTAGCATCAAATATAGAAATGAGTTGCTACAGAAAAGTGAAACTAGGCCTTACAATTTTGTGTCTCATCTGCCTTCTAACTTGGTTAGTATTGTGCTTTGTTATAGGGAGCTTAAACAAAGGTTGGAAAATTTAAATGAGTTTCATTGTACCATCAAATTGTCAAAATGCTTTACAGGAAACTGATTATTTAGAACAAAAAATGTTGAATGATTTTCCCCCTCCTTGAAATCTTGAAAATACAGTATGCAATTCACAAAATGCATAGGGTTTACTGTGCCCTTTGTTCAACTTTTCCTTTCAGTTCCTCCTTGTAGAACTGAAGCACACTTCTCTGGGTCAAATCACACCTAGTTACTGGATAATTCTGTAAATCACTGATGGATTTAATGTATGATATATGAAACCAAATATCTCTTGAATTGATTTTGGTCCCAGAATGATTTCATCTCCAGGAATATAAATGTCTTTACTATTCACCAATTAAAAAATATACTGTGATAGTACCTGAGGCTGTAGCTCAGTTGGTAATATGCTTGCCTAGAATTCCTGAAGCCCGAGGATTGAGTCTTAACACCACGTAAACCAAGTGTCATGGTGCATTGTCTCTAATCCCAGTATTAGCAAGACAGAAGCAAGACCAGAAATTCAAGTTCATCGCTAGCAACATGAAAAGTTCAAGGCTAACCTGGGATACATGATTCTGTCTGAAAGAGAAGGCAAAATGATTATGATAATGAATTTGATTTATTCCAGTGTTGTTCAGTCATGTTTTATAACTAGTGACAAAATCAACCCCTTTCATTGATTTTCTTTCATCTCCTTTAACCAACCAAAAGTTATCTAGCTAGATTAATTGTAACCAAACTGCTTTAATTATAAAGACTTGCTTTTAAAAAAAATTCTCATTTTGCATAATATTGGCCAATTCTAAGCTTGTCTGCTCACCCTAATAGAGTTCTCCTACAGGCAAGAGTAAGCTATGGGGCTCTTTCTCGAACTTGAAGAAACTACTTGTAAGGCATAAAGCAGCTCTGTTGATTTCCCAATCTAATAGTAAGCAGCCCTATACCAAAGAACATTAAAAAATAACCCTCGACCAAAAGAGCCAACGCTCTTGCTAAGGAAAGGAAGACATATGCTTAGAAGAATTTGAAATGCCATAATATATTATATTATCTCTGGCAAAAGAACTCAGACATAGAACAGATAAGCATAGGGTCAGATAAAGATGACATCATGGATAAAGTAATACTTAATCCGGATCTGAATTGGAAGGGAGTGGATTTGATCACAATAGAGCAAGAATATTTTTGGCATGGACAACAGTGAAAACAAATTCTGACCTGAAAATTTTTACATAGTGTGTTGTGAACGATACATGCTTTGAAACAAATGACAAGGAAGACTGTGTATGTTGAACACAGAAAGCTCTGGTGGCTTTAGGAAGTTAGGCAGACATCCAGAAGCTGTTTCTATTGAAACTGGGAGTGTCTCACCAGAGCTGGGTGTGCCTAGCTGGATTTTGTTCAAAGGCAGATGCCTGCCTGACTAATAAAATTGTACAGACCACAAGAGGGAATAAAGTCAAGGAGGTGGATAAGGAACCTCAGATGTTGTCCTGTCAATTCAGGAATAATTGCCAAGTGTCTAGCATGTGTGTGGAAGGGACTGGATCATAAGGATGAGCAAGTGGGAGTCTCTGATCTCATGGAGCTGGATGTATAGATTACTAGGATACCAGCTAGAAAATAATTTTTTAAACTACAAAGTATATAGAAAGAAAAGATATGGCATTTTTGTAAAAGAGTAAGTGACATTTAAGTCTATTATTCAAAATATTTTGTTGGTATTTTTCATGGCTGATGATGTCATGGACCTTGAAAGTTACATACTGCTGCCACTTTCCTAAACCAGTATAATTTCTAACTGTATCCTAAATACTTTCCTTATGCCCTCAGATAATAAAACTTCTTTTGCCACAGAGACAATTACAGAAAGCCACACTAGTCAAAGTCAAAATACAGAAAACAACTAACCTTGGAGTGCCCATCTCCAATACATACATCTAAAATACATCCCCTACAATCTCATGTTCAGGAACTATCCCAGAAGAGGGACTGACACAAAGAGCCATTTCACTGAAACACTTTATAGAGCTATTGTAAAGAGGATGGATAGTAGGGGTTAGCTAATCAAGAACTCAACGTAGCTGCATTAAGCACTTTGAATTCAGCTCAAATCAGCACTGGGAAGCTACAGCGACCTTTATTAAGGAGCGTGATCTAATTAGGTCTGTGCTTTAGAAAGCTCTCTCTGTCTGCATGTGGACAGGATCAAAGCAAGGGTCGAGTTGATGAATTATGAGTCCTTTGTAGTTGTTTAGGAACGAGACAGTGGTGTCTGAAGAGGGACTCGGGTGGACTTTGTAAATGTGTAGGAGGGAGAATGAACAGTTCTTGCTAATTAGTTGAAGTGGGAGGTATTTTGGCTTGGATAACTGAATAGATGCGGATCTAAGAACCCTTGTTGAAGAAATGAACATTCTGGCCTTTGGGGAGTGGAGGTGAGGCTGAGCTTCACTGTGTAGTCCAGGCTGGTCCCAGACTCATGGCAACCTTCCTGCCTGACAATCCTGAATTCTGAGATTATAGGTACAAGCTACCATGCCCAGCTAAGAACTAATTTTGAGAATCTAGACTACAAGTTCAGTTAGTGTATGTTAATTTTAAGGCGAGACACCCAAATGTAGTAGGCAGTCAGGAAAATGTTAATTTCTGGTATTTTTCTCAGCATAACAAACTTGAAAAAAAAAGTCTGAGAGGATATTCCTAAAATTCAAAGTTAAATTATAATTAAAATTAAACATGCATCTTAATATTCAGCACCAGTAAAGGAGTTCCAGGTTTGTCACTATATTTATCATTATACTAGCCAGTGCTTAGTGGATATCTACTGCTTTGAAGTTACCACACCAGTCACTTCATATTTAGTCCTTCTCAACATGATCAATTCTCCCCAACTTAAAGGGATTTTGGCAGGGTCCCGAATGATGTTCATTCATTTATATGTATTTGTGTGCGTGTGCGTGTGCGTGTGCGTGTGCGTGGGCGTGTGCGTGTGCGTGTGCGTGTGTGTGTGTGTGTGTGTGTGTGTGTGTGTGT
>CABHPQ010116215.1:1314-14243 GCA_902168405.1 Peromyscus aztecus
CTTTCTTTCTTTCTTTCTTTCTTTCTTTCTTTCTTTTTTGGATTTTCAAGACAGGGTTTCTCTGTGTAGTTTTGATTCCTGTCTTGGATCTCGCTCTGTAGACCAGGCTGGCCTCAAACTCACAGAGATCCGCCTGGTTCTGCTTCCCAAGTGCTGGGATTAAAGGCATGCGACACCGCCGCCTGGCTGTAAATAGATTTTAACTCACCTTTCTGGTGGGAGTTTTGAAGAAAAGAATTATGAGAGAAAAAATGGATAGCTTTGCGCTACACACACACAAACACACACACGTAGGTATGAATGATGCAGCACATATGTGTGTGTGTGTGTGTGTGTGTGTGTGTATACTTTCTGGTCTATACTGGGGCAATAGGAAGGTTTCCTTGAAAGAACCTGTTAAAGAATACATTCTGAAAATAAAAATTCATTTGAAAGGAGAGAACCTGAATTAAACAAGCCATTAATGGAGTACCCTGCTAAAAACATTAGCTTTGGGAAATGTTTCTCCCGGGTCAGTTTAGAAGGCATGTAGAAGTTGGTGTAAGATTCATTGAGTAGAAAATACACCTATGTCTTCAGCTAGTAGCAGAATTTGGTAGTATTGCCCACATGGTACTGGCTTTGAAGACACAATAGATACAAAAATGAGGATGTCATGGAGGCCTGCACCAAGGTTCTAGAAGGCTTTCAAGACTCAGCAGTGTGTATCAGTATGAAATTTATTTCAAAGTAGCCTCACGGAAGCCATAATGTAAAGCTGTGAAGGTGAAGCCTAAGTTGCAGGGAAGATTCCAGAATTTTGGAGATGTGAAGACATAGGATGTCTGCCAAGGAAAGCTTCATGCACACAGTTTATCACAAGAGGGAGACTATGTGTGCTGCAGGTATTGGTCAAAATGCCATGGTAATGCAGCATTTTCAATAATTGACTACAATGAGAGTAAGGAGCACTAATATAAACACAAAAGCTGACAATGCAATAAATTATATTTCTTCAATTGTCATTGGAAAAATTCAGGATTTTCCAGGGCTGTTAGTGAAACACATGCACTTTTGACTAATGATTTTAGAGCAACCAACATTGACCCTACTGGCATACTGTTTTATTAGAAAGGCCTTAAGAAATGTGTCTACAAGAATTGGAAATTCTGATGTTTTCTTTCATTTGTGATAACACTAAATAATATATATATATATATATATATATATACATATATATATAATCAGTAATATATTATCAATAACACAGATTTATTTTAACAGGTCTAGAGTCTGGAAAGTTCAGGACAGAGACATTTATCCTATTTATATGACCAGAACCCAGAACCCTCATTAATTAACTAATTGCCTCCTTCTAGGGGATGAGGCCTTTTATATGAGTTTGGGTTGAACATTAGGGGACCCAGGAATAGTTAAATGCAAAAAATCTCTTGCTATACAAACATGAGGGCATGAGTTTGAATCCAAAGAATGCAAGTAAATATGGGTGTGGTAGCATGCATCTGTAATCTCAGTGCTCTCATGGTAATATGGAAGTTTAGACAAGAGAATACCCAGAAGCTTACAAGCCAAATTGCCTGGCATTTGCAATATCAAAGAAGAAAATTTTGTCTCAAATAAGGAGAAAGGCCAAGGCATCCCCTGACCTCATGCCATATGCCCACACTCACACACACACAGGACACAAATGCATGTACATGTATAATACAAGCATTTTGGACATCCATCAAAAACATAGCATCTAACATATTTATGAAAAGTTCCTCTTTCATTTCTTTCTTTCCTCCCTCTGTTACTCTCCGTTTCCATTCCTTTGTCCCTTTCTTCTTTTTATTCAGTGCTATCATTCCAATGCATGGCTTCAAAAATGCTCATGCAGTTTCCACAGTGCTTATTTTGCAAAATAGGTTTAAATATTGTGAGACTTTAAAAACTATTCCCACTTCTAATTATCTACTTTCTATCAATTTCCTTATTGGCCCCAGAAAATAGGGAGTTATGGCTTGTGTATACTGGGATCAGTTTTGAGAAGAGGAAGGGTCCAGCACAGAACCACAACCATGTGAATATTCTGCATAAGCCAATAGTTACTTGCTGAAAGTTTCAGTAAATATGTACCTTGTGCTTTTTTAAAATAAATGATTATTATTCTCAATTTAACATGACATTCAAACAATTTATCAGAGAGAAATTACCCAGTTATTATGTCAAATTTATTGATGAGAGACCTATGTTAATACTAGAACTAAGCTGGGTGGTGGTGGCACATGCCTTTAATCCCAGCACTCAGGAGGCAGAGCCAGGTGGATCTCTGTGAGTTCGATGCCATCCTGGACTACAGAGTTAGTTCCAGAAAAGGCTCCAAAGCCACACAGAGAAACTCTATCTCAAAAAGCCAAAGGAAAAAAAATACTAGAACTAAATATAATGTGAATAACTGTGGGCCTTCTTACTGGGTCTATTGCAGCATTTTTGATATTGTGGCACTCAAAAGTAACACTCTATCAGTATACCAAAACCAAAGCCAAAGTAAAGCTGGATCTATTTTATGAGCATTGAAATAGCCAGTGAATAGCTGGCTTGGAAAAAAAAAGCATGTAATTTTTGTTTGTTTGTTTGTTTGGTTGTTTTTTTAAATCTTCAAATTCTGTAAAGTTGTAGATGCAAAAGCAGCATGTAATAATCAATAGCATTTTCTATGTGATAATAGTGATTATCAAAAATGAAGAAATACCTTTTATGACAGGTAAATATGAAAACCACACAAAATGAAATAACCAAAACTTAATTTACCAAAGGAAGTAAACTATCTCTACAATGACAACTGTAAAAAAAAATACTGATTGAAGAAATTAAAGAGGATATAGATAATTGGAAAATTATTCTTTATCCATTGACTGAAATAATTTAAATTATTAAATTGTTCATATCACTTTAAAGAATCTAAAGATTCACTGTCTTCTTAGCATAAATAGGGGAAATAAATCTTACCAATTCCTCAAAGTAAACAAAGCAATCATAATAAACAAAGTGTAGTCAGACAATGGAATTAGTTCTGATAAAGTTTTTTCCCACTTGTTTATTTTGAAGATGGTGGTTGAAAATGGCGAGGATTAGAAGTCTATAGAAATAATGCTACTTGATTCAAAAGTATGATAAAGTTCTTGGAATCATTGAATCATATTACTTGATTAATCTCTCCAGAGGGCTGGGATGTTGGCTTAATGGATAAAACACAAGTGTGAACAATGGAGTTTTGGTCTCCAGCACACAATAAAGCCCGTCAGGCATTCAGATTACACATAATTTCAACACTCTGGAGGCAGAGACAAGGAAGGATTCTCCAGGACAAATGTGTTTGCTAAGCTCACCAGAATTGGAGAGCTCTGGATTCAATAAAATAATCTACCTTAATAAAAACTTGAAAGTGATTATGGAACATATCCAACATCAATTTCAGATTTCCACATGCATTCACTCACACATGTATGTGTACCTGCATACAGAATGTGAACATACATTCTCTCTCTCTCTCTCTCTCTCTCTCTCTCTCTCTCTCTCTCTCTCTCACACACACACACACACACACACACACACACACACACACACCCCACACACATATACTTTCAAATACACTACAGAAGTGGAGGGGGAAAATCCAAGATGACTGGATAGAAATGCTTTGTCTGAAGCTATAAGAAAGAACACAGAGGAAAAAATATGTGCTGAGATTCTAAGTTTGGAAAAAGAGATTGATGGAACAAGGAGAGAGAGAAGAAAGAAGAGGAAGAGGAGAAGGAAGAGGGATGGAGGAGAGAGGAGGAGAGGAGTGAGCTTGAAAAAGGTAAAAGTTGCTGCAACACCTATTAAAGTGATTAGAACTGTAAGCAGAAGGCAACCAAGCAAAAAGAATGAATAGCTTTCTACTGAAACCCTTGCTCTGTAACCAGAGACAA
The DNA here is from genome assembly GCA_902168405.1 of Peromyscus aztecus. NCBI lineage: Eukaryota > Metazoa > Chordata > Mammalia > Rodentia > Cricetidae > Peromyscus > Peromyscus aztecus. The sequence goes on from CABHPQ010116215.1 coordinate 5,271, forward strand.
GATGGCTCATATGCTGCTACTAACAAAAGGTTAAGCCAGAAAACACAAAAGACACAAGTAATAACAGAAGACTACAAGTCCAAACTTTAGAAGAAATTCACGATTCTTAGAAATTTTTAAGAATTTGATGTAAAGGCAAGTTCTCTGCTTGGAAGAATGTACCCTAGACCTTACCTAACCCCAAGAACACAAACTCCCATGTCTACTGCTATAGACTATCTCTGCTTAAGGGCTATGAGGGAATTTTTGGTCTATTTCAGAATATTTGAGCAGGTAAGCATATTAGAGTGAAAACAACATCTCTAGTAAACTTGAAATTTTAGAACCAATTACTTTTGATTGATGTAGCCACAAACCTGAGACCCAATTGTGCTTGACTCACAGGAATTTGAGAAAAGCTTTCCCCTTTGAGGTAATTTATTCCCTCTATTTGTTTCTCTTTTCAAATAAAATCGTTTTTGCTTTTATAGGTATTCATCCCTTGAATGAGCATACTGGAATGGGGTAGTGAACTCAGTGTATTATGGTTACTAAGGCTAAGGGTTTTGTTCTAAAAATTTGTTCAGATATCATTTCTTCAGGGCTTCCATTGTTTCTGATGGGAAATAATTTCTATTTTTTACTTTTCCTAATACATGGGTAACACTTCCCATTTTATGTTCACTCTCAGTTTTTTTCCAGAATATAATTTTGATACAGTGTTGCAAGTCTGAGACCTGCCCTTCAATCCTTCTTATTCATATTTGCTTAGTGAGCAACATGATTACTTGGTGAAATCTATTCTTTCATCCAAGATACTAATCTTAACATACAATTATTCATGGATAATCCATGAGCTAAGAACATCCACAGTCCTCTTAGAATGAGAGAAATGTTGCTATGGTTTTCAAACTTGTCATTGTTCTTAACCATAACTCCATTACTTGCAGGCAATTGCTCAACTGCATTCAACAATGCTCTTGGAAATAAATCCCTCTACAAAGGAATCAAAATTGTGGCTCCCTTAAAATGATAGTTCTGGAGTCAACGTTTGATATTTGTTTTGACCCCAGGAAGGTTCCTCTCAGTTTTCTAATTTTCAGATTCTCTCCTGCAAACTGGATAGCTTACAGTATAGGCTGTTTCTTCTCTTGGTTGCAAAATTCTTCTCACTATTTTTTCATCACAACTGATGAAATATTTTTAAGTTGAACTTAGGTGCTCTCCTGCAAAGGAAACCAGTTCATCCAGAAAATATTAGGAGTTGTCTGTTATACATCTTTCCTCTTCTAATAGGAAAATTCTCTGACCCAAGATATGGAGCTAGGCATGGAGAAAATGGTATCTTTCTGAGTAGAACACTTTAATGCCCCAGGACTTGATAAATGAAGGGCAAAGGCAGTAACTTGCGAAAAAACAAAAAGGCTTGATTGTCACTGAACTATCACACTACAAGCCAAGTGTAGGAGTAATGATAGCCAGTGTATACTCACTATATTTTAACTCTACTTGTGAGGGGGATTGAAATAACAAGGAACAATATAACTCTCATATCTTTGCTAACACTCATCCAGGATTTACCTTCAGCAAAGGGCAGCTTGGGGAGGGTAAAATGGGAAATTGTTAAAGTTTTTCTTTTTGGAAAGAAGGCCTCTCTTTCATTTGAAGCTGGGGGAATAGGGAACCATTGTGCTCTTTGCCGTATTATTATGGATTAAAGTTTATTTTTCTTTGTTCTTTTAAATTAGGGTGTGTGTGTGTGTGTGTGTGTGTGTGTGTGTGTGTGTGTGTGTGTGTGTACACAGGCATATGCATGCTACTGCACACTTTTGAAGGTCAGAGAACAATTCTTAGCCCAATATCTCCTCCTTCTCTACTTACTGAACCATCTCACTGACTCTGGTGTGAAGTTTCTTCCACACAGAGTAGAGAGGAGTGAGGGAAGAAGTGATTTTTTTAAAACATACAGTTTCTGGGTGCTTGATAAAATGTTTATATGTTTTATTGACTAGATTTTTATTTGTTTATTGCTTCTCCTTAGGGTCATTTCCTGAATTTTCAGTTTCCATTTTTACAATTTTCGCCAATGTCACAAAGGACCATATAAGCAGAACCCATTATGATGTCATGATATGAAGAATGTTAACCTTCATCATTTCTATAACTTGTCTTTGTTTCTATAAGACAATGAAGAAAATACAAACAAATTATATCATTTATAGAGTCAACATCATTGTAATTTCTAAAACTTACATACACCAAAAGGAAGAATTCAATATTAATTTTTGAGAAATCTGTGGTTGTTATACAAAGATTTAATATTTGATGTGATAATTAGAGAAAAGAATAATTTCAACTTTAGGGGTTCAGACACAGCTATTAGATAAGATATATCTGTCTCCAAATAATTAGAATCAAACCGTGGTTCTTCCACATTGTGCAATTTTCACCTAATTATAGTTCTGGGTAACATTCATCTTAATTATAAATGTTTTGTTCATAGAGAATCAGAGTGCATCATCCCTCGACTGATGTTCAGTACTACTATGAATGAATACTACTTTGCTTTATGAAACTGAAGATTAAGCAGCAATCAAATAATGAATAAATATCTTCAAGTCATGTATCAAATGCATTTTAGATAATTATAAAATACTTCTTTTAAAATACTTTCAAGCAGTTACATACAAACAAGCCTGTTTGAAGACATTAAATACTTCGGTATACTATAACTTGATATACACAATGCCAGTGAAAGTGCAGAATTTTAGGAAAAATCAAAATTCTTACTTCCATCCTTTCAGGCGAATCATAGCCACAACACTCATGCTAAGCAATTCTTTGTTTTCTATTGCTGCTGTAACAAGTTACCAAGTGTTTGGTGACTTGAAAGCATGCAAATTTATTTTCCCACATTTAAGACAATTAAAAAGCCAAATAAGTGAGTACCAGAAGGATAAAGTGAAGATATTAGCTGGCACTATTCTTTAGGTAATTTTTAGGGGAAAATATGTTTCCTCATTTTTCAAGGTTCAAAAAGCTTCCCTCATTCTTGACACCTGTCTTCTCTGCCATTCCTTCCTTTTCAATGTAATATTGAACCAAATCTATCTCAGGCTCCTATTTATCTTATCCTTTTCTCTGTCTTAATTTTCTACTAGCATATATTCCTTTGTTTATATAGGAAAGACCTGGATAATCTCCCCAACTAAAAGTCAACTAAAATTCTTTATTGACAGACTATCTGATATGCTCAGCTTATGGTGTTTATGACATAGAAATGTTCTAATTGCATAGGGTACTATTCCCCCATCATATCAGTAGATTCACTACTGACAAAAGTATGTTATGTAAGAAACCATGAAGGAGAAATGTTTGTTTTTAATTTTTGCAAGACCCAGAAAATACTATATTATATAAATATCTTCACCCCATGTGAACAATATGTAACTATAAAATATGTTAATGAGTAACTTCTTTCTTTGGGCTCTATAATATGTCACCTGGAAACAAGCATTTTCTAGCCAGGAATCATCTGGAGATAATAAGTATTTGCCAATATGAAAACCATTTCACAATGAAAATGTAGCCAAAGCCCACTACATAATTAAGAAATATGCTAAGCTGCCACAACCTGAGGCTCTAGATGTGAAATCACCAACAGAGTGTCCAATGAGATTTACTAACCAGTTAAGACACCTACAAAGTTTTCTGAGAAGGCATCTACTAGGCTCTTTGTGTAAAGTGGTGGCAAGCCCTCAGCAGGGTGACATGATCCCTTCTGCGAAGACAGGAACTGGTACACTGGCAAAAATTCTCTAAGAAGCTATTCACTGTGTGATCTTCACAGTTTTCTAATGATAAGTGGTATTGTGTGTTCTTCGGCCTCATTAAGGTACTTACACAAAACTTCACAGGAAGTCGCCCACAAAATATTATTGAAACTCACTAGGAATCTGCCCTCTGAGGTATTGTCAAATTTTGCTGAGAAGAGTAGCAATTATAATCTACTAAAATCAGAAAGGAAATATCTACAATCCAGGAAGGAGGCTCCTTTCTTTTGCAGTAACCTTCTGCTTTTCCTGAAAAAAGAAAATTCAGTATATTGGAGAAGTCCAGCTGCAGAATCACAAAGAGGAGAGCATTTGAGTTGGGAGTCAAGAAACTGATGGGCACTGTTCACCCTTTGTGCATTTGCATTCCCATTGGGCATCTCTGCAAGCTTGTGAACTCCATAGAACAAAAGTTTCATTTCTTTCTGTGTACCTCTGTGTATACTAAGATACTCTCCCCTTTCCTCCAAACTTGAGGTTGTGCTGTTCTAAAGTCAGTGTTTTCACAACTGCCTATATAGTAGATGTTCCTGGTTGTGCAGCACTTCTGTTCAAATTGAAACGTCTTTGTAGAGAGGGAAGGGAAACATAGAAGACTCACAAAACTGTGAAAACTTACTATGCCTAGGAAACTCAGTGAGTTACCAGACTCACGAGGCCCCTCCCCAATTTGATATAAGTAGAAAGCAATTAACACTGAAGCAGAGACTCATTAATTTTGGTGATAGTAGTAAAGATAAAATATAAGTACTAGGAAGACTTTAATCACTCAAATATTTATCTCGTGTTGCAATTATATGATTTAATGACTAAAGCAATTAAGTATATTTTTGTTAATAATGACTCTAAAGACTTACTAGTCAACAAATAAAAGCAAATAGAAACTGCTCTATAATGAAAATGTGTATGATGAATACATTTAAAGAAAGACAAAACACAAGAAAACCTTTTAGTAACTAAAATTTACTTGCTATATTCTTTATGTTTATTGCTTATACTTAATTTTCCTTTGAAACAACTTTTTATGGTCTAGGATGCTACAAACCCCCAACATTTCTCAATCTGCTTCCTATGTGCTGACATTGCAAGAATGTGTCACCATGGCTGATCTGTTAAGCGTTATTTACGTGTATTTATTGTGTGCTCCCTGATAATACTTGATTTGATCCATCTATGATGTTTGCCTTTTATCTTCTCAAAGCTTTTTTCCAGAAATAATCATTTTGAATTACTGTAAATTGTGATACTTCCATTTTTAAAACTTGCATTTATTGTGTGTGTGTTCATGTGCATGTGTATGTGTGTGGATATTTGTACCACATAGTATATATAGTCAAAGAATATGTTTTGAAAATCGTTTTTCTCCATCCACCAAGTAGATCACATGGATCAAGAACAATTCATCATGTCTGGGAAAATTGTGAGACTCTCTGGAGGCAATTAAGTCTCCTTGTAGTATCTTACTATTGTACTGCATTTGCTAGTATAGATCAGTTTCCTTATTCTCATATAGAGGCTTAACTGGCTCTCAACTATGAATTTGTATTAAACTTATAGATGTAAAGACAAGAAAGTAGAGATAGAGTCCATTCATATACTTCAGTAATTCATTTTTTTCTTCCACATGTTTGTTAAAAGACTGTCATATGTCAGAGACTATTCAAGATGTTGGGAACATATCAATGAATAAAACATGAAAAATAACACTGCCATATATGATTAAAAGAAAAGTAACATAAAGCATAATAAATTAATAAATCATTGTATATTAGTATGTAATAAATGCTATATATTAGAATATAATTACAGGATTTGGCTTAATGTGTTTATGTGTATATTTGATTGGAGAAGGTGTATCTTTTTATGTATGTGTCTATTAGTCTCCATGTCTGTAGGGATATTCACCTTTTAATTAAGGTGGTAAATTAGGACCTACTAAATTGACACTATTGAGCAAAAATTTGAAAACTATCCAACACTTAGCCTTCTAGATACTAGGGAAAATATTCTTAGGGTAAAGATCTAATGCATGGAACTCAGGACTGAAGCAGGTTGATATGTTCATGAAATAACTCTAGGACCATTAAAGAAAAATGATGCAAAGATGAGCAGTGGAAAATTAAAAGAAGAAGAGCATAGACAACATGGGGCCTGCTAGCACTATAAGGTACTTGTCATTTTCTGTGAATAGAAGGATTCCACACGAATCGTTGGGAGCAGCAAAGCTACATAATTCAACTAGGTTATATCAAGATAATTCTTTTGATTTTTGTCTTTATGTGTGTTGTGTCAAGTGTTTAAGAAAAAGAATATGTAGGGATATTGGGAACACAGGAAAACTAGATCAGAGGAGTTGCCTTTGCCATAGAAGCTTGAAGCAGGGTTAAACCAGCGAGGCTAGTGAATGATGTTGGGTTTTGGATAGATTTTGAAGGATATGAAAGAAATGCCTTGTGATGCAAATATATCTTTAGAGTCACTGTTAATAAGTGTTCTCTGAAGTAATGATTTCTCTCTCTAATTCCCCTGCAAAATTATTCCAAAAGTTTAATCTATGAGAATTAATAATCCCACCCTTTTCCTGACTTTTTACCTGTGGTTCACTTACTAAACTCTTGGACTCTCCTGCCTTCACCTTGTAAATGCTGAGATTGTGGGTATATCTCTCGAGTGCCGGTGTCAGAAGTGGGATACAAACCCATGCCAGGGCTGGAGAGATATACCTGCAATCTCAGCATTTACAAAGTGAAGGCAGGAGAATCCAGGAGTTTAGTAAGTGGATCACATGGTTCCTCTGTCCTTCTTGTGTGTGTGTGTGTGTGTGTGTGTGTGTGTGTGTGTGTGCATGATATTTTTCTTAGCGGAAAATTGTCTTTAAAAATGTCATAGATTGTTTTCCCATTTACTAATTTAAATTGGCATCTCTAGCCATTCTGGCACACAAAGAAGAATTATTGTGACTATGTCACTAGCAATCCATGGACTCTATTTAATGACCAAAGGAATTTATTTGGGGTTAACTCCCAAGACAGAATAAAGGAATTTGTCACAGTGTCTTAGAAGGGTGAGGCACAGTCCAATGCTGTTCTCTGGAGAACTCTTCCCTGGTCTGTTCCAGCATCCAAAATCACGAGGTAGCAAAGAGAGAGCAAAAGACTTGTACATGCATCCCAGGTCTTAAGGGTCCCCCAGGGGCATGTACCTTAAGGTCATAGGCAGGTGTAACAGTTACCTGCTACCTCACTAGGGGCAGTACTTCAGGGCATGGCTCAAACAGCCACCCACTACATTTACTTATGTAAACATTTTGCTATAGTTGTAAATGCTTTCATACTCATTGTTTGTTTTGTTTTTGTTTTTAATTTTAATTCTTATCTCCTAAGGACCATGTTTTTACATATGGGTTTCATGGTTCCTTTTCCTCAGAAAATCTGGGATGCTCCACACAAATTTCTTTGAGGACTTAAAGATCTTAAATATTAGCTCACAGCTGGTGAGAAAATAAAAAATGTATGTGAGATTGCAATTTGCCTGCATCAGCATGTCATGTATGATTTTGTCAGAAAATAGCATTCAACAAAGCCCCCATGATCATGAAATAGTCTTTTTAAAGCTGCATGTCTATGTCTTTTCTCTTAAATTCCATTCAGAAAAAAAATCTAAATTTTTCTCAATTTAAAACACACTTGTATGCCTTTATTGACATGCCTAAGAAGGTGTTTTAAGTATTTTCAATAACTAATTATGACATAGGCTCCTTATGTCTGGAAGCAGGAAAATTCTTATGTTGTAATTGTCCTTGGGCCTACATTAAAGTGATAATGGAGTTTTATGGCAAAACACTATTTTTTTAGACATGTTTACATTGAAATTTCTTTTTTATTTTTTTAATTTTATTTTATAACTTAACTTAATTTTACATATCAGCCACGGATTCCCTTGTTCTCCCCCTCCCGCCCCTCCCCCACCTTCCCCCCAGCCCATCCCCCAATTCCCATCTACTCCAGGGCAAAGACTCCCCTGAGGATTGAGCTCAACCTGGTAGATTCAGTCCAGGCAGGTCCAGTCCCCTCCTCCCAGGCTGAGCCAAGTGTCCCTGCATAAGCCCTAGGTTTCAAACAGCCAGCTCATGCACTGAGGACAGGTCCCGGTCCCACTGGGGGCTCCTCAGCCATTGGTTCATAGTTCATGTGTTTCCATTCATTTGGCTATTTGTCCCTGTGCTTTTTCCAATCTTGGTCTCAACAATTCTCACTCATACAAAACCTCCTCTTTCTTGCCAACTGGACTCCTGGAGCTCTACTAGGGCCTGGCAATGGATCTCTGCATCCGGTTCCCTCAGTCATTGGATGAGATTTCTAGCATGACAATTAGGGTGTTTTGCCATCGTATCACCAGAGTAGGTCAGTTTGGGCTTTCTCTTGACCATTGCCAGTAGTCTATTGTGGAGATATCTTTGTGGATTTCTGTGGACCTCTCTAGCACTTTGCTTCTTCTTATTCTCATGTGGTCTTCATTTATCATGGTCTCTTATTCCTTGTTCTCCCTCTCTGCTCTTGATCCAGCTGGGCTCTCCCTCTCCCCTAAGCTCTCTTTCCCTCAACCCTCACCCTTCATTACCCCCACTCACATACAGGTTGTTCATGTAGATCTCATCCATTTCTCTGTCATTGGGCGATCCCTGTGTCTTTCTTGGGATCCTGTTTTCTAGGTAGCCTCCCTGGAGTTGTGAGTAGCAGTCTAGTCATCTTTGTTTTACATCTAGTATCCTCCTATAAGTGAGTACATACCATGTTTGTCTTTCTGAGTCTGGGTTACCTCACTCAGGATGATTTTTTTCTAGATCCAACCATTTGCCTGAAAACCTCATGATGTCATTGTTTTTCTCTGCTGAGTACTATTCCATTGTGTATATGTACCACATTTTATTTACCCATTCTTCAGTTGAGGGACATCTAGGTTGTTTCCAGGTTCTGGCTATTACAAACAATGCTGCTATGAACATAGCTGAGCAAGTGCCCTTGCCTCGTTCCACTCAAAGTGGAATCGCTTTAAGTTTCTCTCCATTTAATTTGATGTTGGCTGTTGGCTTGCTGTAAGTTGCCTTAATTATGTTTAGGTATGTTCCCTGTATTCCTGATCGCTCCAAGACCTTTATCAT
>CABHPQ010116215.1:15562-46859 GCA_902168405.1 Peromyscus aztecus
TGTTCTCTTTGTTTCTATTTTATTGATTTCAGCTCTCACTTTGATAATTTCCTGGCGTCTATTCTTCCTGGGAGACTTTGCTTCTTCTTGTTCTAGAGCTTTCAGGTGTGCTGTTAAGCCACTAGTGTGAGATTTCTCCAACTTCTTTATGTGGGCATTTAGTGCTATGAATTTCCCTCTTAGCACTGCTTTCATAGTGTCCCATAAATTTGGGTATGTGGTGTCTTCATTTTTGTTGATTTCTAGAAAGTCTTTAATTTCTTTCTTTTTTCTTCCTTAACCCACTGGTGATTCAGCTGAGCATTATTCAGTTTCCATGAGATTGTAGGTTTTCTGTAGTTTTTGTTGTTGTTGAAATTTAACTTTAAACCATGGCGGTCTGATAGAACGCAGGAGGTTATTCCAATTGTTTTGTATCTGTTGAGCTTTGCTTTGTGGCCAAGTATGTGGTCGATTTTAGAGAAGGTTCCATGGCGTGCTGAGAAGAAGGTATATTCTTTTTTGTTAGGATGGAATATTCTGTAGATATTGATTAAGTCCATTTGAGTCATAACATCAGTTAAGTCCTTTATTTCTCTGTTAAGTTTCGATTTGGGTGATCTGTCCAGTGGTGAAAGTGGGGTGTTGAAGTCTCCTGCTATTAATGTTTGGGGTTTTATATGTGGTTTAAGCGCTTTAGTAATGTTTCTTTTTTTTCAAAGATTTTTTTTTAAATTTATTTATTTATTATGTATACAGTGTTCTGTCTGCATATACACCTGCAGGCCAGAAGAGGGCACCAGATCTCATTACGGATGGTTGTGAGCCACCATGTGGTTGCTGGGAATTGAACTCAGGACCTCTGGAAGAACAGCCAATGCTCTTAACCGCTGAGCCATCTCTCCAGCCCCCTAGTAATGTTTTTTTTTTTTACATATGTGGGTGCCCTTGTGTTTGGGGCATAAATGTTCAGAATTGAAACTTCATCTTGGTGGATCTTTCCTGTGATGAATATGTAATGCCCTTCTTGATCTCTTTTGATTGATTTTAGTTTGAAGTCTATTTTGTTGGATATCAGGATGGCTACACCCGCTTGTTTCTTAAGACCGTTTGATTCTTTCTGAGAAAGGAATCAGAGAAACATCACCCTTTACAATAGCCACAAATAATATAAAATACCTTGGGGTAACTCTAATTAAGCAAGAAAAGAACCTGTATGACAAGAACTTTAAGTCCCTGAAGAAAGAAATTGAAGAAGATGTCAGAAAATGGAAAGATCTCCCATGCTTATGGATATGTAGGATTAACATAGTAAAAATTGCCATCTTACCAAAAGCAATCTACTGATTCAATGCAATCCCGATCAAAATCCTAACACAATTTTTCACAGACCTGGAAAGAACAATACTCAATTTTATATGGAAAAACAAAAACCCGGGATAGCCCAAAGAATCCTGCACAATAAAACAACCTCTGGAGGCATCACGATCCCTGACTTCAAGCTCTACTATAGAGTTACAGTAATAAAAACAGCTTGGTACTGGCATAAAAACCGACATGTGGACCAATGGAACTGAACTGAAGACACCAACATTAATCCGCACACCTTTATTACACACTGGTAATTTTATTTTACTTTCTTATTTAAATGTAAGGAAGAATTACCAACTGATCTCAGATAATTGCAAATATAATTGAAGACTGAATCTTGTCAAGTTTCCGTTGGTACTGAGTAATCTAAGAAGATACAATGGGCTCAGTAAGTGTATTGATTATGTTTGTTCCATCCTATTCAGGACGTAAGCCTTGTATTTCCTGTCTTCCAGTCTTTCACTTCCAGTTGCGTCTTGGTAAATCCTAAACACTAAACTATTTATGAGTGTTAAAATGGTGAATTTGTCACCATAGGGATTATGAATTCACGAGCATGACTCTTTTTTTAAGTGTTTAGAGGAGACCATGTGGCTCCCCAGCATCTATACTCCATGCCTTTAATAAGCAAGGACCATCAGTCTCTCTCAATAGGAAAGAACAGCCATGTATATTAAGATCTGTATTATCCAGATGTTTGGAAGATAATTCACATGGCAGTAGATAGTATTTTGTTTTTTTTAGAAGAAATTATTAATTTGTGATAAGATATTCAGATTCTTTGTAAAGGATAATCAACTATAAAATATGCATTAAACTAATTCTTCCAAAATAGCACTATAGTCAAGGTAAGGCTTTTATCTCTTGCTGGGAACATTCAGTCTTTAGAAACATGTCTACATTAACTAGTTAATTTGCTTGCTTATTTATTTATGTTGTGTGTGTGTGTGGTATGTGCATATGTAGATGTTTATAATAATGTGCAAAGCATGTATGTGTATGTATGTGTATGCCAAGGTAAATGTCAGATATTTTCTTTGTCATTCTCCACCTTATTTTTTGAGACTCAGTTTTTCACTGAACCTAGAACTCACTGAATGTCTTTGCAGGCTTGTCAAGGGTAATCGAGGATATACCTATCTGCAATCCTCTGCAGCTCAGAAGCACTATTACTAGGGTTACAGAAACACTTGAACATGAGTCCTGAGCTTCTAGCTTTTTCACAGAAACTGGTTATATTTGTGAATATGTATATGTACATATATATATATATATATATATGCATTCAATAACAATTGATGAAAAATTCCATAAATTAGAAGAAAAGAGGGGAGGGTTTATAGCATGTTTGGATGGAGGAATGAGAAAGAAAATATGTTGTAGTTTAAATACAATCTAAAACTAAGTCATTTCCCCAACTTCAAAATATTTAAGTTAAAAAAATTACTGAAGGAAAATTCATATAGAGATCAATACCAGTATATTAAGTAAATAAGTATGCAAATAAATAAAAAAATAAATAAAATGGGTGCAGCTTCAATTGCTGTTCAAACTACCCAATACTGAGTAACGTGAATCTAGGTCCTCCAGCTCTCCTTTGTTTCATGGTTCTTTGTTCAAATAAAGCACTCAGTCTCACAAAATATACACTGAAAAATTTCATGGTAGGTACTCTGGCAACAATGACAGGAGAACTTGATCCTTTCATAGCATGTGCACTTGACAATCCACGGGCTGTGCTATTCTAAACTAAAGCAGTTTAAAACACAATCCATTAGAACTGAATAACACAGGCTTTCAATCATCCGAGAACTAAACTCTGTAATAGGAAATGTCCAATGTCAAAGGAAGAGTGGCGGGGACAGTCTTTTATAATGTGTTTTAAAAAAGAAACTGCAGTTAATATGAGTCTGTGGGAAGACTTCCTCTGACAAAGAGCAAATGGAATCAAATTGGAATAAATGCCCCATATATACAATAACAAAGGGAAGTAAATGGGAAATTATAGCTTTGGCACTTAACTATATACAAAAGAAAACAGCAGTCTATTCAAAGAGCCTGGCAGTTCTTAAGGCTGTAATTTTCTTCTTGCTTTGTTTGCTACCTTAATCTAAGATCCACTGGAAAATAAACTGAAAGGATTTTTAAAAGAAGAATGCCTTTCCTCTATTCTGTACAAATATAATAAAAAAAATAAAGTATGTGTCTCTTCACCTGCCCTGAGTGATGTTTTATTTGGATCTCTGTGCCTTCATTAAAACTCTTTATGGCATTTGCTATTGCTGTGTAGTTCTGCATTTGTAAAATTATCACTTCATAAAAAGCTCATTTGTATATGGACACTGTTTTTACTTCAAAGAACCTCAGTGGAAATTATGTCTCATTTTATTCATGAATGGTTTACTGATCTAACATTTTCCTATATGGGTCTGAAAAGCTTCCATAGGAGCAGAAACCAATCAATAATATTTTCTCTCCAAAGTTAAATTATTAAAATATTAAATGTTTTTGACCCTTTATCACTCCTTTGTTTTATCAGTGCCTTTCATGAAATCTTCCTTTCTTCCAAGGATTTTCCCTAAGTATAAATTTTGAAGTTCATATTAAGACATGTTATTGCACTGCTTAACTCTAGTTAGTAGTTCCTTCAAAAACACATGTCCAAATATTACACAGGACAAAAACAAAAAGCAAAAAAAATATATCAACGAAATGACAATGAGCAGTTTTAGTTCTCCTCTTTCTTTCTCCTCATGGGGCAATGCCAGAGGTGGCACAGTAGAGAACTAGGCCTTTTACTTTGTTCAGCAATGACAAATTTCCCACCACCTACAGTGTCCAGAAAGCCATGCAGAAAGCACTAAATAGATGACTCTTTTCCACACAGTGTGGTATCAACAGTAATCTTATGGATCCCAAATGTGTTCCCATGTGTCAGATAGTAACAAGAAGCCCCTTACAACTTAAGTACCACTGGAGTACATGTAGAAAAGCTAGATCCACATGCCATAAGCAAGGTAGAACACCTAACTCTCATTTTTTTGTGCTTGGCTGCCATAAGAATATATATGCTAAAACATTTGATTAAACAGCTTCCAAAGTAATTTGGTATTATACCAGAAAGTGTCAAGGGACCAACTGAAAAATCAAGAAACATACTAAGATTCAGGAAAATTACAAAAGTAATTAAAAAAAGATCAAGATATCGCCATCAAAATGGCTTAGATTTTTGAATGCTATAACAGACAATAAAGTCATCATCATAAAAGTCATAAGGCAGGTATCTGTAGTAAACAGAGGGAAATAAGGGCCAGTTTGTTATTTAAACAACTTGGTGCTAATTCAGCATGGGCCAAGATATCTAAAACTGAACTTACATGTCAACAAAAATGGCTGGCAGCAGATATCCTGGAAATACAGAGTTAAACAATGGTGAAATCTGGATTCTGTGTAAATTGGTCTTGAGGTCAGAGGAAAGTGCCATTGTCTTTGTCAGTCTGTCTGTATATGTCTGTGGACCCACTTCCTTGTGGCATGTGTGACGGCCTTCATATGAGCCTATGCCTGCCTATGTGTGGCCCTTGAGTGTTGGTGTGTGTCTGGGTGCCTGCTACTGTCTGCCTGCCTAGTGTCCTGTATGTTGGTGAATAAAGTGTGTTTTATCTTTCTGTGGCTCTGTCCATTCTTCTCAACCTGGCCTGATGTGACTATCATTCATTCCTGGCTTCAGAGCTTGGACTCACTCCCTCACACTTTAGGAATAACTGAAAATGGAATTTTCTGTACAGAGATAGATGTTTATTTTTATAAAAGAATCAACTCAAGTTTTTAATTCCTTAACAAATTTAAACAAATAGTGATAAAAGAATTGAACATACAGATGCAAAAGAATGTATATCTAAACATGCACCTCATACCCATCAAAAATATCAACTCAAAATATATCACAGGTGCTGATGAGATGGCTGAATGGGTAAAGCACTTCCATCACAGTTACAAAGAGTACAATTTAAATTCCCCAACACCTAGGCAAGCATGTGTGATAGCCACCTATAACTCCTATAACTCCATTTTAAGTATAACTTTGTTCCTTTCTCAGACATTTTCTAGAATTCTCAAAAGCAAGATCAAAATTTTCTTTACAATAAAAACTCCCTGAATTACTCCACAAATCATCATCCAGGCTATTACATTAATAGTTGTAATCCTCTCTGGTTCATAGGAAATAACCTATCATGTCATCTGTGTTCCTTAGTGTGATATTTTGCATGTAATTGGCTCTCACAATCTCATAAGGAGTGGCACTATTTGGAGGTGTGGCTTTGTTGAAGTGGGTATGGCCTTGTTGGAGGAAGTGTGAAACTGTAGGGAGTAGGTTTTGAGGCTTCCTATACTCACGATACCATCCAGTGTGTTAGTTGACTTCCTGCTGCCTTCTGGTCAAGATGTAGCACTCTCAGCCCCAGCACCACGTCTGTCTGCATGCCTCCATGCTCTCCATCATGATTATAATGAACTGAATCTTTGAAACTGAAAGTGAGCCACTCCAATTAAATGCTTTCTTTATAAGAGTTGCCATGGTCATGGAGTCTCTTCACATAAATGAAAACTCAAACTGAGACACTTAGCAACTTCAAAATGTAATTTCAGAAGTCATCAGTATATATGGCAACTTTAAAGACACTGTGTTTCTTTATGAAGCCTCCATCTATTTTCCCAGGTGTGTCTTATTTTCTTCCCAATTGCCTCCCTTTTTCTTAACTGTTATTTTTTTGAAATATATGTTTCAAATATCTTTTAATAAGCTCCGATTCTGCTTCAAATTCTGCTTCATTCTATCTCATTAAGAAATTTTTTCTTTGTCAAAATCAGGAGTCCAACTTCAATGAATCAAGGTTCCCAGAAAGCTAAAGAAGCTGCTCAGACTGCTATCTTCAGAAAGGTGGAGCTTTGTCTTTAGTATCTGTCCTTACCCTCTTTGACAAAATCAATGAAGGAAATAATTAGTTGGACTTCATTAAGATTAATGACTCCATCTCTATAAAAGATACCATTAGTGCATGAGATGGTTAAATATTGTCCTCAGTTATGAACTTTCCCCAATGTGATTGCACGTCGTAAATGTTTTGTAACCTCCAGAAACAGTTTCACCAATTAGATACCAAATGCTGAAATACATGAGCTTATAGGGGACATTCTTCCTTCAAACCACCAGCACATACGTTGAGCATATAGGCTAAAGCTCATCTCATAATTTAAAAGGCATGTAATCCAACTTCTCCACAGTCTTTTACATTTTCGACTCTCTTTAAAATTCCAAAGTCCAGTCTCTTCTTAAATCCAAAACAATCTCTTTAAAAAATTTTATGTGTAGGGGCATTTTGCATTCATGTATGTCTGTGTATAAGAGGACATAAAATCCCCTAGAACTGGGTTGCAGACTGTAATGAACTGCAATGTAGGTGCTGAGAATCAAACACTTGTCCTCTGGTAGAGCATTCAGTACTCTTAACCACTGAGCTTCTTGCTAGGCCCTCAAAATTTTTCTTAACTGTGATACCGAGTGTAAAATAAACAACCAGTATATTTTCAGCATATGATGGCACACAATACACATTAATGAGAGGGGGAGGGAGACAAAGTAAGGCCAGAAGCTAGCGAGGAATAAACAAATACTCGAAGCTCTATATCTGGTCTATGATTTTTTTTGTGCGTGTTAAAGGATACACTTTTTTTCTACAGCTTTTCTACTTGCAACATACACCTCTTTCTTGGGCTGGTTATACTCATTCTGGGCAGTTCTCTTTTCCTCTCTCAAAGCATCTCATGGCTTTATCTCAAGGATGCTACAGTCTCTATAGAAATCAACATTTTACATTCAGAGTTTCATAAAATGTCCTCTTAAGCATTCTTGGAGGAAATCTGACCTTGCTACAAGTTCGCTGGTCTCAATAGTTCTTTGAACATGTAGAGGAAGTTATCTCAATATTGCATCTTTTTTTTTCTTTCCGAAGCAAGTACTATACAGATGACACTGCCAAGCTCACTGCCTGTTGGGATGTATTTATACCCACTGAAGCCACAGGAAAAGCAGTTTTTATGCTATTGCTTTCTAAGAGCAGGAGATTCCTCACCCCTTCTCCTTTTGCTGGATGAAAGCTTAGCTGGGTGGACTTTTGTCCTGAAAGGAACCTTTCTATCTTTCCAATGCAGACCCAGAAGTTTTTCCTTAATGAAACTACACCCTTTCAACAATTACATTACGATTGATAGTTCTCCTTTTCTCTCCAAACTGTACATGTTTCATTTCTTTCTGCCCCATTTCCTCCTCATTTTTAATATAGATCTGCATAATCAGTAATAACGATGTAGCAGAGTCAACACTGGGTTGTCTTGCAGTTTCCTCTGCCAAAGTAATTGGCCCACTTAGCCACAAGCAAGCTCTGGAGACATGAGCAGGATACAGTAATATTCTTTGCCGAAGTATCACAAAAATAGCCCCTAACCCAGTTAATAATAAGGTCCTTGTTCCTCTCTGAACCTCAATCTGTAACCAAGTGGCTCAATTGATTTTGGATCTGTAACAAGGCAACATGTTATAGTAGAAGAATATGGCAAATAACATTTTTTTTACTTTGTTTTGGAAGGAAAGACATGTTACTAATTACCTAGACAACTGCTTCTAGTTTCAACATTTTAAAAACTCAAAAATACAGGAACTAAGCCTTTACCAAGTGAATCTTTGGTGATTCTTCAGATGCAAACTATACAAAGCAGTAATGATGTAACAGTACAGGTGTATCAATTTTAACAAACCTTATCCCTTTAATATATTGACAGTGGAAAAGGCTGAAAATGTAAAGGAGCAGAATCCCTACAATTTTCCCTACACTTAGCTCCAACCTTAAATATTCCATTAAATTGTAGTATATTATAGAATATATAACTAAATTTTAAGAAACATTCAGTAGTTTATCACAATAACAGAATGTAGAGAACAAACAAAATAATCAATGAACTTTAACACAGATAAACAGTAACTATTGATTCTCTAAAACAGAATATGGGCTATAAATAATGAGCAAAACTAAAGTAACAGAAAATATTTAACATTTGTCTCAGTAGTTACTTGAAAATAATAGAGAAAATTTGTGGGGATAAAAAGATAGTCAAGTATTTAATACATTTCATCTACAAATTTTAACAAAAGGCATGATTTATAATTCCAAGAATATGAGCTAAATTTAAATAAGATAAATGCAAAAACAAACTCACACCTAAGGTTAGAGAGATGTCTCTGTCAGTAAACAAGCTTGAGGACTTGAGTTTGGACCCACCGCACCCATGTAAAATACCAGGTGTGGTGGAGCATTTCTGCAACCACAGGGCCGAGGGAGTGGAGTGGTGGGTACAGAAAGGTCCCTAGACCTCATTACCTAACAATTTAGCAATCAGTGAGATTCAGGTTAAGTTACAGATCCCTATCTCAAAAAATAAGGTGGAGAACAAGTGGTTGATCGTCACCCTCCACATGCAAATGCACCACATGCATACACTCCCAATTTTGAAAGATAGTTTTGTTGGGCTTAATAATCTGTATTAACAGTTGTGATATTTTTGAACTTGAAATAAATCTTTCCAGACCCTTCTGACTTTAAGTGTTTGTATAATAATCATATAGCATTCTGTTTCAGGGGAATCAAAAGTACTATTTAACCAAATACATATCATAATATGGCACAGTAAAGTCAACCATATATGATTAGCAAACATTTGAGTAAATGAAAGTTACATTCACTTTTTGTTACTAGTCAAAGTTATAATTGATGGTTGGTTCAAAATTTTATAGTATTGACCTCTGTGATAATCACTGTATTGGAGTAAATATGTAAGACAAATATACTATAAAAAAGGAGACTAAGGGAAAATAGAGATAAGATGTTTTATCTGAATTCTGATTTGATATTATATATGAATTTCTTTTAACTGTAGTATTCATTTTGGTTGACACCTAATGTTTGTATGTCTTTATGAAGCTCAGTATAATGTTTTGATACATTCAGTATATGGTGATGTCCTCTGGATAATTTTTATAATGAAAATGTGTGTGTGTGTGTGTGTGTGTGTGTGTGTGTGTGTGTGTGTGTGTATGTATGCCAATACCCAAAGTAACGACTGAAGGATTCAAAGATCAACACATCATTAAAGATAAATCAAAATAGAATTTGTTTAAAATATACTTTAATTCAGTGGAAGATGGAAAAATTGTAAATATAAAAAAAACACTAGAGGAAATAAACAGAAAAGAACCATATATTTAGACCATAAAAACAATTTCACTCATTATAAATTATAAATCAAGATTGACATATAGTATAGAAATGAAAGACCTTTCATGTAGTGTTCAAGAAAGACACTTTAAATATTATCATATAGGCATACTAACCATACATAAAATATTAAATTTTATATCATATAAGAATTAATCAAAAGAAAACTGGGGTAGGTATTTTACTTAGGTATAGTCTATTTACAAGTAAAGTAAATGACTAGTGATGAAGAGGATGGTTATATTGTGATAAATAGGCAACACTTCCAAGAAGGCAAAGAAGCACTAAATGTTTCCAAAAATGACAAATTGCATAGAAGACATGAAAACACAAGAAGCAAAAAGTAATAAAGATCAATAGAACTTTAAATTAAATAAAAGTTATTTATTCTACTTGGAGATTTCGATATCACCTTTTCAATAACTGGTATAACAATTAGGCAAAAATCAATATACAAAATAATTTTAAAGGATTCAAAGATCAACACACCATTAAAGATAAATCAAAATAGAATTTGTTTAAAATATACTTTAATTCAGTGGAAGATGGAAAAATTATAAATATAAAAAAAACACTAGAGGAAAAAAACAGAAAAGAACCATATATTTAGACCATAAAAACCCTCAACTTGGCTGATGAGATGACTCAGTACTTCCTGCACAAGACGGATAACTTGAATCCAATCCTTGGAACCTACAGGAGGAAGGAGACAACTGATTCTTGTAAATTGTCCCCTAAGTTCCAAATCCATCCTCCATACCACATACAATAATAATAAAGGGTAAATGTTTAAAATTTTTAAAACCATACTATCAAATAACATAATTTTTGGCCAAATAGAATTTTCCACTGCTTCAACATCTCACTGTGAATCTGACCAAAATAGCCCATATACATCATAATGCTTTACTACTGTGAAATTTTCTCAACCAATTAAACCAAACCTATATTCATAATTTCATCATTTCACAAAGTCATAGAGCATGGACATAATGTAGGCAAGTTCTTTGTCAAGGTATAATAAACAACAAAGAAGGTTTTTGTTTAAATTCCAATACATTACTCATTTCCTTCTAAATCTAGTCTCCTGTATTCCTTGCCAGAAATACCTATAATATTTTGTTTACAGAAGTCTGGTTTTATCACACATGCTCCTCCAAGAACTTTAAAATTCCCTTTTATTATGCATTTTCATTTTTTTAAAATCAGCATATATGTTAGAAACAATTATATTTTCAAATAAAATAATTTTTAAAAATCTCCTTCCCATAGGCTCCCATGCCCTAATGCACATGATTCCCCTTGCAAACTTTTCTTTCCCCAGATTATTTTCCTCTTTCACGTTCCACGTGTCCTTTTGCTCACTTCCCAACCTCTCTCATTACCTAATATAGCAATTTCTTGATATACTTTCTAGATTTTAGATGTTATCTAGATTATTAGATGTTGTTTAGATGTTATTCCACCTGTTTATATACACATGAGTACAAGTTAGAATCTAAACATGAGGAAGAAATATTTATGAAAGTGACTCAGCCCCAGAAAGACCAAAGCTGCTTTTTCTTCCTCATGTTTAGATTATATTAATGTATTATGCAAATGAAAAATATTACAGATGGGAAAAGAATGTATAGATGTGGCAAAATTTACCATGGAATGATGGTTTTTATGTCTGTAGAACAGATATTTTGGTTTATGTTATTCTTGTATGTATATACTTATGTATGTAAAATTTATCTATAATGAACAATTAAAATAAGTAGCCCTTCTAAAAGTGGGAAGAGAAATAAAACAAAATTGGATATCATAGACTAAAATGCTAAGGTATTCCACTATGCGAGAAAGGCATAAAATGAAATAGAGTATCTAAAGAGTGATATACATGCATAGTGAGTCTGTAAGAGAAGCAGTAAAGGTCAACATTCTCTACTTTTGCCACATAATTCTTTGGATCTTGGCTTTTGTACACTTAGTAATTATAACTATAATACAAAATAAAATTTTATGTTATTAAAATTTCACAGACTTCATTTTGAATACTAACATATTAAACCCTTATTGATTTCTATAACCAACACAAACATTTGTTTCTTTGCTTGATCTTGATTATTGACTATCCATGCAAGACCATATTTTTTCATGATTTCGAAAATCTAATTCACATGATGATTTTTTCATGCTTCTAGAATGATTTTACTTATAGAAATTGTGTTTTTCCTTTTTTTGAGGCATACAAATTTTAGAATATAATGTAAATTGTTCTTAGCTCATGTGTTATTTCAATCATTTACATGTTATACTTTCTTCAGAAGAAAAAAATCATTAAAATGATGTTGGAGATAATGAGGAATTGGCCAAAACCACAGCAGAGACAATTACACTTACAGAAAGTTTCAGTTCTCAAACAATCAAATTGATGACTACATAATTGATCTTAACTGCTTTTTAAAATGAAAAGACCATCTAGCAGGAAGGCAACTTTAATCAGCTCATTCCTTTTAATGAGTCACTTAAGCTCCGCATTGATTCAAATGTGAAGGATTAGCTGCTATTGAGCAGCTATCTAACAAGTAAATTAGCAAGTGAGGGATAAACCCTTCATATATGACATTTTTCAGAGATCACCATGAATGGCAGTTTAAATAGATAATATCAATATCAGCATATCACATAGGTACAACACAGTTATAAAGCACTTTAATACACTGCTCCAGTTTAATCTCAACAACCATAAATGTAAATCATATTGTCCTTAATTAATGGTGAAAATTGCTCCTTAAAGTAAAGAAGTCAAAGTTCCTTACTCCAAATTTATACACCTGATGAATATTGAAATTCCAGCTAAGCTTTCTATCTAAATACAGTTGGGTTTTCCATTGTTTCCAGTTACCATTCACATATTTTATACATATTTTACCAAAACAAATTTATGTATAAATCTAACTTGCATTAAGTTTATTTGTAATTTGAAGTCTTGATTCTGATTCAGGTATTTAGGTATTCCTGAGAAAGATTGCCATTTTTTCCCATTTGATTCAGTACTATTTATTTATCCATTTTGTTAAATTTAATATATATATATATATATATGTTTTCTATTCAAATTTTTTATTCAGGAATTGAAAAATTTTTTAAAATTCAACCCCTAACATTTCTAGAGTATATTTCAGAATATATAAGAAGTAATTTTATTCATTTATTTAGTTATTTAATTTATTCTTTTTTCATTCAGTACATACTGACCATAATTTTCCCTACCTCCACTTCTCCTAAAGCCCCTCAAACCCCTTCTTCCCCAGATCCACTCCTCTTTCTTTTCCCTTTGGGAAAATGCAGGCCTCCCAGTGATATCAACCTAACTTGGCATAACATGATTCAATAAGACTAGGCAAGAACCCTCATATCAAGGCTAGATAAAGCAAACCAGTAGGAGAAGAAGGTGCCTAGGAACAGGTAAAAGAGTCAGAGATACCCACACTCCCACAGTTGGGAGTCCCACAAGAACATCAAGCTAAAGAAACATAATGTATATTCAGAGGACCTAGTGCAGATATATACAGGCTCCATGGTGGATGTTTCAGTCTCTGTGAGCCTCTATGCTTAGTTGATTCTGTGGGCCTAATACTCTGATGCCCTAGACCCTTCTGGCTCCTACAATCCTTCCTCCCCCTCTTCCCTGGTATTGCTGAGCTTTGGCTATTTTTGCCTATGAGTTTCTATATCTGCATCCATCAGTTGCCAGATGAAGCTTCTGTGATGAAAATTGGGTTAGGTACCAATTTATGATTATAGCAGAATATCATTAGTAATCATTTCATTGACTTTATTTCTTTATTTCTCTTTTGGCCAGTTGTGTTTGCTTCTATCCTAGGACTCTGGCTTATTCAGCCTCTGGTTCCTGGCCATCCAAGGCAGTATCCAGCATGGGTTTCCTCTCATGGTGTGGGTCTCTAATTAGACCTATCATTGGTTGGCTATGACCTCATGTTCTGTACCATCATTTTCCCAGTCCATCTTGCAGGAAGGACAGACTGTAGGTCAAAAGTTTTATGCCTGGGCTAGTGTCCCAGTCCAACCACTGAAAGCCTTGCTAAGTTATAGAAGATGGTCAGTTCAAGCTCCATATCCCCCATAACTGAGTCCTTGCTAGGCTCACTCTCATAGATTCCAGGGAGTTTCAACTGCATTGGATTTTCACATCATCCTCCCACATGTCCCCCAATTTGAGTCATCTCTCCCTGTACTCTTTCCCTCCATCCCTCCCCTGCAACCTGAACCCTCTTGTTCTGATCCCCACCTACCATCAGTCCACCCTCAAAATCTATTCTATATCCCTTTCCCAAGGAGATCCATGTGTCCCCATGAAGCCTCCTTGTTACTTACCTTCTCTGGGTCAGTGGATTGCAGCGCATTCCAGCAGGATGATGTTTTTCTAGTTCCATCCTGAAACTTGCCTGCAAATTTCATGATGTCATTTTTTTAACAGCTAAGTAATACTCTATGGTGAAAATGTTCCACATTTTTTTTATCTATTCTTTGGTTGAGGAGCACCTAGGTTGTTTCCAATTTCTGGCTACTATGAATGAGGCCACTATAAACATAGTTGAGCAAGTGTCCTTGTGGTAGGATGGAGTGTCCTTTGGGTATATACCTAACAGTGGCATAGCTGGGTCTTGAGATATATCAATTCTCAGTCTTCAGAGGAACTGCCATATTGATTTCCACAGTGTTTGTACAAGTTTGCGCTCCCATCAGCAATGGAAAAGTGGTCTCCTTGCTCAACATCCAAACCAGCATGAGTTGTCCCTTGTTTTATTGATGTTTGCCATTCTGACAGGTATAATATGGAATCTCAAAGTTCTTTTGATTTGCATTTCCCTGATGGCTAAAGATGTTGGACATTTCTTTAAGTGTTTTTCAGCCATTTAAGATTCCTTTATTGAGAATTCTAAGTTTATATCTGTACCCCATTTTTAATTGTCTTATTTGGTTTGTTGATGTGTAGTTTTCCAAATTTTTATATATTTTGGATATTAGCCCTCCATCTAGGCATCTGAGTTTGGGGAGATTATAGGTCTAGATACTATTTGCTGACTTTGTCTTTGTTGGATATGTGTTTGTTTCTTGATTTCTATTTCCTCTCTGGTCTTTTGATCTCTGTGACCACTTGTTAAGCAGGGGTCTCTGCCTGAGTTAGGGGCTGGACCATGGCAAAGAAAAAAAGGGAAGAGGGGGTTGGGAGAAGTGAGGGGCACTGAAAGAGTGGAGGAGGTTCAAGGGCAGAAGCCTACATAGATTTCTGGCAGCTGGCATGGCCTTTGGTTGAGCAGGGGGTCTCTAGCTGAGTTGGGTGCTGGGACACAACAAAGGGGGTGCAGGGTGGGGAGGGAAGTGATGCTGGCTGATTGGGTCTGTGGGAACTGAACTGAAGGGAGTGTACTGTGGGCAAGCAGCCCACCTGTTCTGGCTAGTATGAACTACTCTTGAGCAGGGGAGGTCTGTCTGAATTGGGTGCAGGGACACGGCAATGAGTGTGGGAGATGTGGAGGAAGGGTGGCAGATGATTTTGTCTGTGGGAACTAAGAGAGTTGGAAAGTTCAGCATGTAGGTGGCCTGTTACTCATGATGACGTGGCCTGCACTTCTATTTTGTGTGTTTTAATATAATTAATTAGGTTTGAAACTTTATCTGGAGCAATAAGATCAAGAGAATAAAATAATGAGTTACTAATAGAAAATAAAAGGTGGAATTACTTCTATTTGTAGATGACATGATATTATCAAAATTCCACTCCAAAATTTGTGAAAATGATCAACACTTCTAGCAATGTAGCAGCCTACAAAATAAACTTACAAAAGTCAGTAGACTTTTTGGAAATGAAGAAACTGCTTAGGAAGTAAGAACACTGGTTGCTCTTCCAGGGGACTTGTATCAAATTCCTAGCATCCACACAGGAGTTTACAACCATTTATAACTCCAGTTCAGAAAAGCCAATGACCTCTCTGGTCTTCAGAGATACAAGACTTGCTTGCTATACACACACACACACACACACACACACACACACACACACACACACATACTCATAAATAAAATGGTAATAAAATTTTAAAAATTTGATTAACTTTTGAAATACCAATGTCAAACACCAACCAAAAGTCCCATGACATTCTTTACATAAACAAACAAACAAAAATCATAAAGTTCATGCCAAACAACATAAGCCTCTAGATAAGCAAAGCAGTCTTGTTGAAAAAAATATATTGGAGAGATTTGCATATTAGATTTCGAGTTATATTACAGAGCTATAATAATTATAAAAAGAATCATAGTGCTGGCAGAAAATCAGACAGGTAAATCAATGAAATAAAATAGAAGACTAAACCTTAAGCAACATTTAATTACAGTCATCTGATATTTGACAAAGATGCCAAAAATACACCCTTGAAGAAAGATAGCATCTTCAACAAATGCTGCTGAAAAAAAACTGAATGTTCATTTGTAGAAGAATCAAATTAGACATATATACCTCCCAGCATGAAAATCAACTTCAAAAGGTTCAGAGACCTCAGTGAAACCTGAAATGATGAAACTGCTAGGAAAAAAAAAAGCAAAGACTGCACCCTAGGTTCAGGAAAGGAATTTCTGAATAAGACTCTATTCACTCAGGATTTAAGACCAACCATCGACAAATAGAACTTTATAAACTAAAAAGCTTCTGTACAACAAAGGAAACAATCAATTGAGTGATGGAAACCCACAGAGTGGGAGAAAAATCTTTGCTAGCTATACATCCAATAGAGAATTAATGTAATGAATATACAATAGACTCAAGAATCAAAGAATAAAATAAATGATTCAACTAAAAAATAATGAGCTAAAGATCAGACTAGAAGGTTCTTAAAAGAATAACATAAATATGACTAAGAAATATCTTAAAAAGAGATCAACATCTTTTGCTTGAGGAACCGGATCATGTGGATTTTTTGAGGACTGAGTAAGACTTTGCTGTTTTTAGACTAGAAAAGTGGTTGAACACTGTAAGCACATCTTAATGTGCCATCATACTAAGAGTTTGGAATACAATTGTGGTGAGGGCAAAGTGTGATATGGAGGACTATCTCAACAAGTTTCAGAAGAGTTAATATTAGCAACATGGGTAAGAACCTTTCTTGTGATATTTTGCTGAAGAATATGGCTGGTTTTTGTCCTTATCCAAATAACTTACCTGAGGTTAAATTAAAAGACAATGGATTTGACCAATCTATGAAGCTGTGGGAATGAAGTTTGGGTTGCACTGGAAACCCCAAGATATTGGACATGCAAGAAAAATGAGATAGCTTTCAAGGAGAACTGAAAACAGGAAGTGATCCCAGTCAAGAGAGTGTTAGTCTAAGAAGCTAGAGGGGAAGTGTTATGTAAGCCCTTTGGCATCCAACATGGAGCTACAGGGTTTGGAATTTTCCTTACTGTGTTTCAGTCTTGCTTTGACTCAGCATTTCCTCACGATGGTCTGATTTCTCACTGTTGGAATGATAATCTATATTTGGTGACATTATATGTTGGAAATACGTAATTTGCTTTTGGATTTTTACAAGAGGTTACAATTAAGGTATTTTCTTAAATCGTAGATGAGACACTGGATTTTAGACTTTTAAGTGGTGTTGAGACAGAAAAAATATGGAGACATTTTAGGTTGAACTAAGTACATTTTACCTTATGATATGCATATGAGACTGTGGGGGCCACAGAGTAGATTGTGGTAATTTGAATGAGAAGGATTCTTGAGGTTTGAATACTTGGTCCCCAGTCCATGATGCTCTTCAGCTAGGTTTAGGGCATATGACTTCGCAGGAGGAAGTTTCAAAAACCTCCAGCCAAGCCCAGTTTTCTCTGTATGTTTCCAGTTTGTGATTCAAGATGTGAACTCTCAGCTTCTGGTGAAGCTACCATAGCTGCCTGATGCCATGCTTCTCTGCAATGATGGTGATAGTCATATACTTCTGGAACCATTAACCCAAAATACTTCCTTTCATCTACAAACTGACTTGATCATGGTGGTTTATCATAACAGTAGTAAAGTAACTAATACAACATCCTTAGCAATTATGTAGTTAAAACAATCTTGAGACTTTGCCTTACCCTAGTCAGAATGATTAAGAAAGACATCAACTGACAAAAATGCTAATGAGGATTCAGAGAAAAGAAAAACCTCATTCAATGTTGCTGCTACGACTATGGTAATCATTGTGGAGAATACTCAATAAGCTAAAAATAGAACTACCATATGACTCAGCTGTACCACTCTGGCACATTGGCAAAGGATTTGATATCCTGCTACAGAGACACTTGCTCACCTGTGTTCATTGTCACATTATCAATGATACTTACATAGTTAAAATAATATAATTGTTTTTAAAATTAGATTGATAATGAAAACATGTAAATTTCACAGTGGAATTCTATTAATATATAAAATTCCTGAAATCATGAAATTTGCAAGTAAATGAGCTGAACTGGAAAATAGTACGAGTGAGATAATCCAGACCCAGCTGCAAACACTGCATGTTCTCTGTCATTTGAGGATCTTATGCCCAATTCCTGAAAGTAGAATGGCAAGAGGAGAGAGCAGGAGCTCTAGAGTGAGGAATAGAACAGTAGGACACAGCTGCTACCAAGAGGGAAAGGAGAATATTGAGGTTGGAGATTTAACTGGGGGGGAGGGGAGATGGCAATATAGAGGGAGAAAGGAGAACTAAATAACACTAAGGATGTTTGAAAACTCTAAAGGGAAACATTTTATAAGTTTACTTAAAAATACATTGTAGTGATTTGATGAAAAACGGCCCTATATTGGCTGGTTTCATGTCAACTTGACGCAAGCTAGAGTCATCAGGGAGGAAGGAGCCTCAATTGAGAAAATACCTTCAAAGGATCCACCTGTGAGGCATTTTCTTAATTAGTGATTAATGGGAGAGGGCCAAGACCATTGTCCGTGGTGTCATCCAGGGTTGGTCATCCTGTGTTCTATAAGAAAGCAGACTGAACAAGCTAGTAAGCAGCACCCCTCCATGGCTTCTGCATCAGCTCCTACCTCCAGGTTAACTCCCTGCTTGAGTTCCTATCCTGACTTCCTTTGATGATGAACAGCAATGTGGAAGTGTAAGACAAATAAACCCTTTTCTCCCCAACTTGCTTTTTGGTCATGATGTTTCATTGCAGCAATAGAAACCCCAAGGCAGGCTCCCATGGGCTCATATATTTGAATGCTTGCTCTATATTTGGTGGAACAGTTTGGGAAAGATGAGAGGGTATAACCTTGTTGAAAGAGATGTGCCACTAGGGGTGGGATTTGAGATTTCAAAAGCCAATGTCATTCTCAGTTAGTACTTCCCACCCCTGTCCTGTGCTTGTGGATCAGATCTATTCTCTCAATACTGCTCCAGCACCATGCCTGCCTTACTGCTACCATGCTTCCTGCTGTAATGGTCATGTACTCTACTACCCTCTGGAACTGTGAGCTCTGAACTAAATATTTTCTTTTATAAGTTGCCTTCCCCATGACACCTCTTCACGGCAATTGAAAAGTAACTATGACAAAAAATTGACACTGGGAATTGGAATATTGCAGTGACAGGCCTGACCATGTTGTATTTTGGAGAAAGGTAGAAGACATTGGGCCTTTTTTACTTTTGAGGTCTGTAAAGAATTCTGTTGGGATTTTGATGGGGATTGCATTGAATCTGTAGATTGCTTCTGGTAAGATGTTTCCTCCTTCACCTGTTTTACTTATCTCTCCTCCTCTAGTAGGTAAGTGTCACCATGGAGTTGCCTACTTTGTCTATGTCAACTACAAAAGCCGCACACCAGTATGCCAGAATGCCCCTCTCACCCTACTGTGCTCCTGTCATGTGGAAAGGGATGCCTCTCCTCTGTGATTTAAGATATTTCTCCCTGAAAAGTCTCTCAGTCCACTTGTGGACACCAAAGGTTGAAATCCTTGTCATAACAACACTTACCCATTCTGCCCCCCTCATGGCCTCTCTCAGCTCCTTTCTGGAACTTCTTCACCTCCCCCTAGGAAATGCCTGCTAATTTCCAGACATTCTCTATGTACTCTTTGGCCTATATTTGAACCCTTTCCTCACCTCCTTCCAGATATGTTTGTAGCACCCTCAAGAAATTTTCTCTCCTCCCCTTTGAAGCTGCCTGCTTTGTCTCTTCCTTATGTTCTCCTATGTTGGAATCCTCCCTTGGGCAGAGCTCCTATACTTTGAGACCCTGGTCTCTTTTAGCTCCCTCTTGGAAGTCTATACCCTCCTGGGCCTCTGACCCTTTCCTCTCCACAATCTACTTGCTCTATCTCTTCCTGTGCTCCCTGGGCCTGTTCATTGTAAGGTTCCTTGTTTCCCCTTAGGAGATGCCTAAGTCCCTTAGCTCTCTTAAGCCCTTCTGGGCCTCTGTGACCTTTCCCATCTCTCAGCTCCCTCCTGGAAGTCCTAAAGCTTCTCTCCACCCTCATGGCCTCTATAATATTGGAAGCCCCCCTTCCAATATTGTTCTTCTGCTTGTTCCCCCTTGTCCTTCATGGCTGCACTGTTCTCAGTCTCTCAGCTCCCCTTCGGAGTTTATTGGAATCCTCTTTATGGCAGAAGTCATTCCACAACTCTCCTTCATTTTCTCCTTGGACTAAATCCCTTCCTAGTAATCAGAGACTTTATTAAAGTCACATTGTCTTACTGCAAATTTCTTGGCCTTAGTATAGCTCAATGGACAAAGACAGCACACTTATCCAATGACTCTTTGCTCTAACGTTTTTACAACTTTCCACTCTAGAAAATCTTTTATCTCTAAGATTTCTCAGCACTCTGCTCTCAAGAAATCTTTTATGACTATTGTGTAAACAGGTTTTATCTGAAGATTTGTAAGTTGATTGGGTGTGGTTAAAGAATCAATAAAATCTGTAACAAAAAGGTAGTCTTAAAACTTGTAACAAAAGGTTGAATCTTAAGTTGCTACATGTGATTCAACTCTTAATTAGAAAAATGCATCTACTTACCCTACATGTAACTTGAACTCAACCCTCACTTAGGAAAATAGATGTCCTTAAATAGCAACTTTGTGGCTCCATTTTGGATGATGACATCAGCAAGCAACCCAATGACAGGCGGCATCTTTCCTAAGGTTCAAGAGTGCATGCCATGTGACTTCACCATCCTAAGATGACCAGGTAGCATAAAGCACCAGTTATAAAACTTCTTAGTCCTAATGAGCTCTCTGTTTATCAATATATTTCCTTTTCAGATTAAGGATACAACATCAGGTCTCCAAAATATTTTGGATTGGTATAGATTTTTGTATGATGATAACATTTTAAAGTTATAGAAATCTACTGAGATTAACAAAAGCTGACTTGGAGATTTATACCTAGTTACTTATGTTCAACACCAGGCTTCTAGAAAATTTAGATAAGTAACAACATATGTTTGAAAAATAAGGTATATTTGATAAATAAGATTTATAAATTCCTAAGGGCTAGTCAGCTTCACAGTGATATTATTTGTCTAGCATCTTTGTCTTTGCTCACTTTGTTAAGCTTTAGCCATTTAGATGTACTAAATCATACAAAAACTGTGATATTCTAGAATGGTGAACAGTAAAAGAATCAGGAATATTCCCTCTCATGCTATGGACTGTATATGGTTTAAATTTTACTACATTTCTTATTTGATGCTTTATTTTGATGCTAAAGGATCTTTAATTAAATCTTCAACTCAAAATTTTAAAGCCCAAACTTAACAGGGATAAAGTTGTAAACCACTGTTCTTATAAAAGCACCAACTTAAACTGTTAAAGATAATTAAGAAACACAAGTTATATATTTTCATGGTTAGGCATAAACTCAGGTATACTTAATAGATGGTCCCCAAACTCCTCAGAGATTTGTTGAATATTGCATTAAAATGTTTAATGAAAAAACTTACCATAATTGACAGAAATGTTCCTAGCAGGAACCCTAGGGTTTCCAAAGAAGATAGATGGGGCATAATGATTCCACCTGAATTATGTTAATAGTAACCCATGGGTGAAGCTGCCCCATACCTTACCTGCTGCCAGGACTCTGTCCAGGTTGTGGACACAGGGTTGATTGCCATGCTCTGCCTGGTCAAAGTAAGGTCAGTTTCCCAAGTTCTTTTTCCACGGGAATTTCTCTCAGACCTGAATCTGGCAGCTGAAGATTAAATGCTCTTCTATATGGCAACTAGCTGTGAAGACCATGGTGGCCTAGGGCAACTGTCTAGGGAGTGAGTAAGTCTCTGCCTTTTTAAATGGTACATATACCTTTTAGATTATACTTCCTGCTATAATTTGTCCTTCCCAAATCTCTGATGGTATTGACTGACTAACTGAATCTTTAACACAACAGTCACCCACCTCCTCCACAAACCTTCAGCTGCCTTCCCAGTTCTGCCTTCACAGTTCTCTTCATATGTAAAACATCAGGCCTTAGGCCTCACTTTCCTACAACTACTAGGTCTACAGTTGAGAATGACAATTTACCTTGAAAAGATATAAAAATACTAAACAGCAAGAAAGGCTACAAAGTAACTTTTTATTATTCCTTTATTATAGGAACTTGCTTTATAATAACTACTCTCAGTAATCAACCAACCACCTGTATCTCCTGGTAAATGATCAAATAGAAAAAAGTTTAAAGTTTATGTAAGTTGTTTAGGGTCTAAGAAGATGTTCTAAGGTAAAAAGTTGTAAAGATCTACAGATATGAAAGCTTAAGTAAGTTATAAAGGTCTTAAAATACTTTTTAAGGTATATAAATGCAAAGTATAAAGGTCTAAGAAAGTGTTTAAAGGCATGTAAATACAAAAGTCTAAGGATATGAAAGCTTAAGTACATTGAGAGGGTCTAAAAAGTGTTTTAAGATTTGTAAATACAAGTTATAAATGTCTAAGAAAGTGTCTTTGGGTATGTAAATGCATGTTTTAAAAGTCCAAGAAAATGATTTAAGGTATATGAAAAATAAAAAGTTTCACAGTTCTATACTATGCTATACTATTGTTATATTAAAGCATCTAAAGTTCAAAATTTCAACATCGATCAATGGAGTTCTGACAAGCTGGTACAGCACTGAGTACTATTATCATTTACAAGCTCAAGATTTTAATTTCTTTTTGTTGTCTTCTAAGAATAGATTTAAAAGTGATTCTCAAATGTGCTAAAAATATCACTGCTTAACCTGTATTTTCAGCCCTCTGGAGACTATGTTAAGGCTTTTAACTCAAAATCATTTCTGGGTCCCCAGGCTTTTACTATGTCTCAAAGGAGGGAGTCTACTGCCTTTTCAACTATGTGGATTTCAGTATAGATTTCAGTGTTAATACTAATATATCTAAAACTTTTATCTCTTCTTTTATAATCTTAAACTATCATGTGAGCTTCAGGGATTCAACTTGATTCTACCTCTTGCAGGTCAAAAGGACACCAGATAAGTAATCCTAAATTTCCTCAACTGCCATTTCCTGAAGGTGGGATCTCTTTCTCTCTTCCCTGATCTTGGGACTCCCCCTCCCCTAATTACCAGGACTCTGGACCTAGAAGTTTCAAACGTACACCCAAGATAAAAAAACTTTCCCCTAAACTCCTTAATTTTACCTTCTATCAGATATATCTGTTCCAGTAGATTTACAATCGACTAAAGACTGCAAACTGTTCCAAACTCACCAGCCCTAGGTGCTTCTGACAGAATTTCCAAGACTAGGTGGCTCCAAAGCAGCTAGCCCCAGGTGGTCCAGCCTCACATGTGGCTCCAAGGAGACCTGAACTTCTGCAGTGGTTTGAAAGAAAATGGCCCTCTTAGGCTCACAGGGAATGACACTATCAGGAAATGTGGCCTTTCTGGAGTAGGTTTAGCTTTGTTGGAGGAAGTATATCATTGGGGCAGGTTTTGAGGTCTCAGAAACTGAAGGCAGGTCTGCTGGATCATTGTCTCTTCCTGCTGCCTGTGGATCCAAATGTAGAACTTTCATCTACCTGTCCAGCACCATGTCTACCTGCATGTTACCATGCTTCTCACCATCATAGTGGACTAAACTTCTGAACTGTAAGACAGCTCCAAATTAGTGTTTTCATTTATAAGAACTGCAGTGTTCATGGTATCTCTTCACAGCAACAGAATCCCTAACTAAGAAGACACATTCCTAGCTCTAGATGGTCTCACAAAGCCTGGACAGAAAGTAAAATAGCCTGCTCTTCCTGGCTTTGGCCAGGATTCCAGCTTTTTTGAGTCCCCAATGACACCCCAATGTCAGTGGGAAGTATTCATAGAAAAGATTGCCCCTTATCATTTATTATCAACAAAAATCCTAACTATTAGTTTCAAACCTGGGACAAATGGTCCTTTCATTTTCTTTCCCTTTTTTTCAGATGTTTTTGCCCCTGTTATAAGTGAAAGAATAAAGCAGTGAAAATGGCATATCTCCACTCTTTGGATGGCAAAAAGGAAGTAGAAATGGTCCATATAGAGTACTCATAAAATTTTGAAAAAAATTAAAATAGTAAATCACCAAATCCACTCTCTAATCCCTATTCCTCTCCTCCAATTCCTTCCCTGCCCCCTATCACTATTCTCTCTTAACTTTATGTATTCTTTTTCCCTCCATTACCCACTTAATTGCCTAATTATGCCAGTATGCATATAGTTGTTAAACCATCTAATAGAACATCAGTAACCTCTCAGGAGCAAACATCCCTGAAGAAATTGGACTCTCCATCCCTAGCAGTCAAAAACAGCAGACATTTTCTAAGTTACAAAGAAAACATGCTGTATTTTGTTTCAGTTCTGGTGTGAAGGAAATCTAAGAGCATGACACTCAAATTTGCTCAGCTACTAATGGTAGCTTCATGTTAAATTAGCATATAATGGAGAAGTGGAAGATAAAAACAATACATTCAAGAAAAAAGTGGGTGAAGGAGAGAGAAACAGAAGAAGCTGACCCAATTTTCCAATAATCAACCCTCATGGAAATAAATGAATTCCGTGAGATATAACTTACTTCCAAGACACCTAAGGCAATCTCTGAGGAAATGTACTGATTTAGGAGAATGGTGCCCCCTGGACCTAAATATGTCATACTATGCTACATACTTAAAGATGCATGAACTTTCAATAACATTACATTGGGTATCAAGTCTCCAGTACATGAAAATTTGGAGAACAAACAACTTCAAATTAATATCAGTTAGGAATTTAGAAATGCATATTCTCATGCCTCAAATCAAACCTAGTTAATCTGAACCACTTTTCCCAGATCTTTTCTTCAGAAGCTTCCTGGATAATTCAGGAGCAATTTCAACACTCAAGAACCACTGAGCTGTCAATTAATTGACAACCTCATATAGGAACAGTTTAATGATATCATAAATTAATAGAAGGTAATAATAAAAATAAAATTCTAGTAATTTCAATGCAATGTCTCCCAAATTATATTTTAAGGCTATTTTTTCATTAAATCAAAATAAATGTGAATAAGTATTTCTGACAAAAGATTTTACATTATCAAATAGAGAACCTGTTCTGTAGTGCATGAGGAAGCTGTAGATTGTCTTAACACTCGCTCACCTGTTCCAATTGAACAATATCAATTTTTCCATTATCAATTTTTAAAATACTTTGGCTAATTTTTAACAGTTTATTTAAAGACTTTGGTTCAGTATTTCCATCTTCATTCTTTATAAAAATAACTACACACATGTTCATAGCATATACTTCATTAACTGTAGACTTCACAGCAAATAAGTTTAATCTATATGAAATAAAAATTTATGTGAAAATATTAAATGTGAATATCCTTGTGGAAGTGAAAGACTATTTTTGAGGTGAAATATACTGGAAATATAATTAGTAGCTTTTGGTCCAATTAACAACAAACAGGCTCATGGCCTTCTTTCTGATAGCTTTCCAGCAGAACAAGTACACCCTATGTTAGGCCTACTTGCCCGTCAGTCATATTCTAAGGATTTTTTTACTTAAGTAATACTTAGGACTCTAAGACTGGTAGATCCTTCCAGGCTCATTATGCTGCATATTTTATGTGCATATATTCGGAGTTTCTTAATTTTTTTCTTTTTTTAATCTATTTTTAATTGAAAATAGATTCTTTACTTGTACAATACATCCTGATGACAGTTTCCTCTCCCTCTATTCCTCACAGCTTCCCCCACCTCCTCTCTCCCACAGATTCTCCATTTCCCTTCAAAAAAAGAAGGCCTCCAAGAGACAATAACCAAACACTATAAAACAAGATACAATCAGACAAGGCAAAAGCCCTCATATTGAGGATGGACAAGGCCACCCAATAAGGGGAAAAGAGTCCCTTTGCGTACATTGTAGTTTCAAGTGGTAACTGTGTGGTAGATAAAAGTGAGAAAATAATCATTTTATTTGTGTATGAGCTATTTGAGTGCAAGACTTCTAACATGAGAGGTTACAAAAAATGGAGAAAAGGGTAAGAACAAAACAAAAGAAAATAATTAGTACCTTCCCAGAAGCATATGCACTGATACCATTAGTTGCTTATTATTATTATTATTATTATTATTATTATTATTATTAATTTGATGTTGTTTTACTGGGATTGAACCTTGTGTTGTATACATTAGAAAATTACTCTACTTCTGAATTGTAGTCTCAATTGTCCTTTTAATTTGTTTTATTTTGAGATAAGGTACTACTTAATTACCCATGGTGACCTTGAATTTGATATGTAGCCAGAGAAGGCATGGACTTAGAATCCTTATTCTTTAGCCACCTAAATAGCTGTAGTTACAGGTCTGTGCTGCCAGTCCTGGCCACCTCACTGCCTTCTCTGCTAGAAGTATAGAATAAGAGCCTTCATAATTTGAACATGTTCATTCAAGCAATTAGGAAGTGCAGCTTCTCTGATAAGGTACATAGACTGTATTTCAATTACTAGTTTGTTAGTACTATTTAAATATATGGATTAATAGGACTTTTTCTTCAATGTAAGTTTCAGAAATGTTATATGATAATTGTTGAAAACATTCATTACAAAAGTTACAAGTATTAGAATCTCAATGAACTCACTTTAAATGTAAAATACTCCCTGGTTTTCCTCTAGGATATATATATATATATATATATATATATATATATATATGCATATATGTATGCATACATATACGTGCATATGGATAAAATGATATATATTTATAAAATACATATATAATAAAATATATATTTATAAAACAATATATTATATATAAATATATAGTACAATAACTAAGAAAAGCCACATTCAGTAAGAATTGGAACACTTAGTATTCATGTGAAAATCCAAGGTAATTCAACCTAAAAGTACTCATTCATTCATTTGACAAATATATAGATCACACATGGAAGGGATTTCTTAGGAAATTGAAGTGATGAAAATGATGAGTGAATCATAATTCTTTTCCAACAGTGAAAACAAGAGGAGCACATTAGTAATATCTATAACATAGGGTGACACTTTACCTACCTATGAGAGGTACCAACATCATTCTATGCAGTTCTAAGGGATGCACATATTTGTAGGAATTATGTGCATCACCTCAATTGTTTTGCCACCATGATAAAATGTCATCCTCTGTTATTAATATGAAAAAAATGCTGAAAGACATTGTACAGATCCAATGCAAAGGAGCAGGCATTTTGAACTGTCTATGACACAAATCTGAAATTTACATAGAAAGAATAAAGTCTTGCTAACCAAGTCAATAAATGCAGTAAGCATAATTGGTTTAAGAGGAAACATAATGACTGAATCATACTGAAACAATGTATTTCTTTTTTTGCAAGAATAACAGCACACATCTATTGACTAGATCATGTCTCATTAATCTCTTTGTCTAATTATCCCATTCTTTTCCACAATGAATCACAAGAGTTAAACCAGTATGTAGGGAGTCTTTCATTTTGGAATATCAGAAGTAGATAGTTAAAGAAAAGCTAATAATGTAACTACTAAGAAGACAACTTGCAAAACCAACACTAGTTACATGGAAAGAGAAATAAATTTGTACCAGATACTATGTGATTGCTTAAAGTGAATGTGCACTGGGATGTGGAAATAAGATGATTCTCCCTGCCAAAGCCTTGCTTCTAGTTTCACTGTGTTTCCAGAAAACTATTGGAATAAGGATTCTGATATTTTCGAGTAAGCAAATTTTTACTTCTGATTACTGTGTTTTGAGTGTTAGAAAAGGATTTTATACAAGACAAACAGGAAGGCATGAGGTCTTTCCTATTACAGCAAACATTTTTCTCACACTTTCTGCTCACAAATGTCAAGTAGTAGCAAAATCATTGAGCTTCTGTGCTTCGCAAGATAATACATTTACAGCTGCAAACAATTCTACCAATTACTATCTGTTTTGTTAAGAGATTTTTGACATGAATGACTGGAGTGAGCCCAGTGTTTACATCCTCTTAAACTATTGAGAAGCTGTCAAAGCCATTGAACTGTGGCAGTTACCCGAGAGAATTACAGTCACTTTGATAGCCAAAGTCGTGACTCAGAGAGAGATTAGTATCTTACCATGTCCTATTATGGACTGGCCTAAGTAATGGCTGTAATCAATAAACATGCTAAATTTAATACACAAAATACTTTAGAAAATCCTAAAAATGGACTAGTGATCATTATTTGAAGCAATTAACTATATAACCTCAAATAGGTTTCCACCAGTATCTTAAGGCTAGTTTTATTGAGTTTTTTACATATAGAAGGTAATTGCAACTGGATGAGCACAGAAAGTTTGCGCTACAGAAAAGAAACAATCCATGAAGCTCGTAAGTTAACACAGTAATAGTTTATTTGTGCTGTTAGTCCTTCTGAGGAACAAGATGTTCCAATCTGAAGTCAAATATAAAAGGTCACCACATTTTTAGGAAGACTCATGTTTAATTAATATTTATGTTAAGCAAGTAGCAATTAAGATGAATATTGAAGTGATCTAGGATACCAAAAAATTAAAAGTATCTTAAATAAGCATTTGTTTAGGAACTTTGGTTCAGTTTTATGAAATTTTAATTTCATTTAATTTTAGAAAATACTGTAAAGAAACTTGGGCCCAAAGAATTGTTGACCAAAATTTATACAGCTTTAAATAGCACATCTGTATAATCATAGCCATAGTTGTTAAGTTGGTACAGCCTGGTATCACCTTGGAAGAGAGTCACCATGAGAGATTGTGTACATTAGGTTGAGCTGTGGGCATGTCATAGAAGATTGTCTTAATTAACTCATGAAGGAAGACCCAGCCCATTAGGGGATGGGGTCCTCCACTATATAAGAGTGGAGAAATCATATTGAGCACAAGTACGGTTCCTGCCTTTACTTGTACATAATGGTGGACTGTAACCTTGAACTGTAGACTGAAATATTCCCCGTTATCCCCTAAGTAGCTTTTTGTCGGGGTGATTTATCACACCAACTGAAATTAAACTAATACAATTAAGAGCACTTGAAATCACTTCCACAGTGAGTTTATAGGAATAGGAATAATAATATTTCCTTGGGGGGTCATAGGTCTATTTAAATTATTTAATTTTTCTTGATTTACATTGGGAAGGTGTATCTATCAAGAAATGTGTCCATTTCTTTTAGATTTTCCAATTGTGTAGAGTGCAGGTTTTTGAAATATGACCCAATGATTCTCTGGATCTCCTCAGTGTCTATTGTTATGTCCCCCTTTTGTTTCTAATGTTGTTAATTTGGATATTCTCACTTTCCCTTTTAGTTAGTTTGGATAAGGGTTTGTCTATTTTGTTGATTTTCTGGAATAACCAACTCTTTGTTTTAATTGATTCTTTGTATTCTTCTCTTTGTTTCTATTTTATTAATTTTAATCTTCAGTTTGATTAATTCTTACCATCTACTCCTCTTGGGTGTGTTTGCTTCTTTTTATTTAAGAACTTTAATGTGTGCTGTTAAATTCGTAGTATGACAGCCAGGCGATGGTGGTGCATGCCTTTAATCCCAGTACTTGGGAGGCAGAGCCAGGCAGATCTCTGTGAGTTTGAGGCCAGTCTAGTCTACAGCGTGAGCTCCAGGACAGGCACAAAAGCTACACAGAGAAACCCTATCTTGAAAAAAAAAAACCGCTAGTGTGAGATTTCTCCAAATTCTTTACAAATGCCTTTATTGCTATTAACTTTCCTCTTATTACTGTGTCCCATAGGTTTCGTTATGTTGTGCATTCATTTTCATTTAATTCTAGAAGTATTTAATTTCTTTATTTCTTTATTCCTAGACCTAGTGGAGCTCAATAAAGAGTTGTTCAGTTTCTAAGAGTTTGTAGGCTTTCTTTTGTTGTTGAAATCCAGCTTTAACCCATGATGGTCTAAGAAGACACAAGTAGTTATTTCAGACTTTTTGCACTTGTTGTGGAACTCCTAACCCATGACAGTCTGAGAAGATACAAGGAGTTTTTTCAAACTTTTTGTATTTGTTGTGGAACTCCTAACTGTGGCAGTGGGAGCTGTCTCTGACTCTTCCTCTGTTTTTTGGGAACATACTCCTCATACTGAGTCACCTTGTTGTGTATAATACAAGAGGAGGTGCTTAGTCTGCTTAGTCTTACCGCAACTTGATATGCCATATTTTGTTGATGACCATGGGAGCTGTGCCCTTTTCTGAACAGAAACAGAGGAGTATTGTATTGACAGGGGAGGGAGGATAGGGGAAGGACTTCGAGGAGAGGAGGGAAGGGAAACTGTAAACTATGGATGGGATAATAAATA
Organism: Peromyscus aztecus; assembly: GCA_902168405.1. Classification (NCBI taxonomy): domain Eukaryota; kingdom Metazoa; phylum Chordata; class Mammalia; order Rodentia; family Cricetidae; genus Peromyscus; species Peromyscus aztecus. The sequence goes on from CABHPQ010116215.1 coordinate 46,064, forward strand.
AATAAATAAATAAATAAATAAATAAATAAATTTCTTCATTGGCTAATTGTCGTGATAACCATGCTGTAGCATCAGAAGAGTGTCCATCTTCAGATTTCTTCAGCCTTAAATGTTTATATTCCTGAAAAATAAGACTCTTTTTCCACTTCACTACCTTCTGTACTGCTGTAATAACAGAGCAATCTTGCCTTTCTCTGGTCCAATGATTTTTCTGCCAGCTTTTCTTGACAACACAGTTCTGACATGACAAACATGCAGTTTGCCAAGAGTTTGACCAAAGTCATGTGTATATGAGAAAAAACATTAAGAGTGCACTATTGGCTTTCAAAGCATCTAAAATTCAAAATGGAAAAATAAGCAATAGAAAATTACTTCAGTCTGGAGGAAGGGAGTGTTGTATACTGAAAAAAAAGTGATAGCTTTCAATGGTTAAGTGTTTCAGGGAAATGAAGAAAAGTTCCAACTTATAAATAATAAAAGAACAAGAAAAAATAAAATAAAACATAAAATCTGACTATCATTTTGTTCATTTGTTTTGTTTTACTCAGATTTAAAATTAGAGAATCTCTACTCAAATAAAAATATCTGAATGCCTCTGTGAATCTGGCATTTGTTAATACACTCCACTGTTTTGAAATTTTACTTCAGAGCAAGATTGGAAATACAATTACTCAGAAAATGCTTAGCTTATTATGATATCATATGCCCATCCTTGTTCTGGTATAAGCCATACATTTTCAAACTATTTTCCTCCTCCCTTTAAGATTATATTATATATAATCTTATTATATATATA
>CABHPQ010116216.1:0-18945 GCA_902168405.1 Peromyscus aztecus
ATCAAAGCATGCACACCATACCTGGCTCATGGCTAGGGATCAAACCCTGAGCTGTATGTATGCTGGGCAAGTGCTCTACCTCTGAGCCATACCCTCCACCCAAAACTGTGATATATTTTAAGTAAAAAAAAAAAAAAGCAGGAGACCATGTATAATAAAAGCACAAGATAATTGCTTTGCTTCCTTGGCACTAAGGGATTGAACCCAGGGTTTCGATATGCTAGGCAAGTGCCCTGTGGTGTAGCTATATCCCAGTTGTAGAACTAATTATTAGAAAACAATTTCTGTTTGACTTCTGAGTCAGGCCAAATTTGTGTCTGTACACACTGGCCTCTAGGACCAATGGGGAGTTGCTGGACGCAGGAGGGCAGGAATGTGCTTAGGCAAGACAACCAGGGCCTTATTTATCCAGGTGACTAATGCTCTCCTCCCGGGCTTGTCCTTCCAAGGGGGACTTGACTCCAGTGAGGACCAGGCCAGAAGACAGCCATGTGACCCTGTCCTTCGAGTCTGCATCATCTTCTGGGTGTCTTACTGCAAGGTTCCCTTACTGTAAAGCAGCAGATACACCCCAGTGTTCTACAATGGCAAAGCATGCCCAGACCAGCAAGGCCTGCAACCTGACAATCATAACAGGTTCCCGACTGCATTCTGACACTGAGAGTCTACGTTAGCTCTACTTGTCCCATCCGGGTTCTAACCAGACCTTACCCTGCTTGGCTTCTGAGATCAGAGGAGCTGGGACACTTCCTGAGTAGTATGGCCCTGAACTGCTTCAGTCCCACGGCTTAAGCTGAACAGCTAACACCTGTGGAGGACTATCATGTCCACCACTGCTGAGAGCCTAACCAATACTGCTCTTTCAGAATCCTTGAGACATGTGGCATGGCATGAGACAGAGGCCACTGTGACTCTACTTTGTGGCAGGGGAAGCTGAGGAACAGAAAGATCCACGTGTTCATCGTAGATAATTAACAAAGCAGGAGGCACAGTTATACCAGGTCCATCAAATTCTGAAGTGGACCTTTTCATCAACAGTAATCCCAGGGCACAGGCAAAAATGTTGACCGTTCGCATCATCTAGGTGACAATGAAGACCTGTTTTTCTCCTCTTTATGGATAATTCTATTCATTTTTTTCCCTACTGAAGAATTTCTCATTTTCTACCTTAGCCATATAGTACTTTTGTTCAGTCAGAAGAAAGGTTAAGCATCTTCTTTCTCACCCATATGCTTATTAAGTAGACAAGATAATTGAACAAGTAACCTTTTGCCATGGTTTACATTTTCCCGGAAAACAGAGGCCAGTACACCCACCACAGTTAATGATCCTCAACTGGGCAGTCTGCCAAAGGTCCCAATTAAAAAAAAAAGGAACGTACGGATCCTTAGGGCAGATTCTTCCCCAGGGGAATCAGCAGTGATTCCCTCTTTGGACAAGATTTGAGCAGGCAAATAGCTTCCAGGTCTGGCTGGAAACCTCTGGGTCTCCCCGGTCTGCCTTTAATGGCACAGGGAAAGTAGAGAGGAGGAGAGACCCTAAAGCAATTATCACTTGTGTTCTGAAAGGAAAAACCCAGGCCAGCAGAGTCAAAATAACAGGCAGCTGGGGCTGGAGGGAAGAGGTGGGAAGTAGGCCTGGCAACAATCTTCAGGAAGACTTCCTGTTGTTTAAAGCAGGGTGGGAGGCCACTTCTTTATCTGATTGGGGGTCATTTGTGCCTGAAGGTTTCTACCAGCTGCACTCCGGGCTCCCGGGCTCCCTCATACACAATGACCAGGGTCACTATGAGAAAAACAGAGCAGGTACCAACCTGCCATAGAACTCTGTCATAACTGTGCGACTTCCAGTCCCACAAGGACACCCAGGGCTCCGTGCCAACAGTTCTACAAAACAGGCTTACTGGTCAGCCTAAGACTCCATCCTGGCTCTCTACATATAAGCTATTACTGTTACCCGACTACTGCTTCTCACTCTACGCAGACCTCTGTGCACATCTGTACACTGGGGATCTACTTCAGAGACATGTCATAGGGAAAGGATGGGATCATGCATGCAAAGTGCCTGAAACAGCAGCTGACGTGCTTTCAGTGCTCAGCCAGCTGTTTTTACCATTCTGCAGTTAGGAGATAAAGAATTCTGAAAGAATCTAAAGTTTCAACCTCCATAAAGGAAAAGGTCCTCTGTATAAAAAGTCAGCTGGGCATTGCAACAAATGACCTCCTGTAAGACCCACGATGATGTACTTTAGGGGAAGATAATTGGCTTCCCTAATTCCCCTATCAGGAAGAAGCTCAGCAATACAGAACAACTCTCAGCTCCTAATCATGAAGCACGCAGGTCTTTCTGAAAACACAGAACTGCAGAATATGCAACGGCGCAAACCATGGGCTAAGCATGGCATGCCATCTCCGGTTCATTGCTGGAATCCAGCAAAACTCTCTTCTGGAAGGTCTCAGCTCCTGCTTAAACACACAACCGTGCCAGAAAAATTACTGTCATCCTCACAGGGAGGCAGCCACCTCACAAAACGTGTATTTCTCACCTGTCCTCTCAAGTATCCTCTCAGTGGCCTCTAAATCTGTGACTGCAATGTAACTTCCCCTTCACAAAGGTCTACCAATCTCTTTCCACCCCGACACAGTATGGTCTCAAGAGCTCACCTCACTGGAAGACAGGTGGAAGGCTCCAGACTCCAAAACACCTGCACGGAAGCCCAGGTCCTGCTGTTTACTCGGTGTAGGAAATCAGAGCTTTGCTGTTCCTCAGTATATGCTAGGTCATCATGGAGCTCAGGTACACGGCTTTGATAATCACCTGGCATAAACCATCTTGCCATCTCCAGGACCTTCAAGTGCCACTGCCCACCACCCTGACTGACTGCTGCCTGAGGCGCCTGTCAGAACAGGATTCTCCCCGAGTAGCTGCGTCGGAACAGAGGGAGTAGATGGCTGCCCTGGGAGGCGTGCCTACACACAGGGGCCACAGCAGCCGGATGGAGCTCCTACTAGTCAATTGTCTGAGTTTCTCACTGACCGAGCAATAGGTAAAGAGAAGGGGCCATTTGACTCCACTCCTAAGGAAAGAGCAAGCACAAACACATGAACACAGAGATCTGTTCTGAGAACAGATGCCAGAGGGATGGCGCTCGCTGTCCATGTTGTTCTCTGGGTCTTCTCATTTGCTCTGCTGGCTCCTTCACACAACTGGAATTTCCACATCTGTATCACTGGCGACAGCCTCTTGGGTTCTGCTCCTGGCTGCCCACAGCATCTTCATAAACTATAAGGCTTACGAAGTTGCCTGGCTAGCCCACCCCTCCTCCTCCACACGTCTGAGCATTACCCCTGCAGCTCTTGCTCTAGTGAAAGCAAGCCCTTCCGATCTCAATCCAATTGTTATTCCTACAAGGCCATCACAGGATGGGGACGACTGCTTTGGTAACTTGTCCAGACTCTGCCCGTGAGATCTCTCCTTCTGAGCCTGCATCTCGGTTACAAGCTCACATCTATTGGTGTGGTGCTCGTCTGACACCCTTGAGGGGTAGGCAATTCTAGGGCTCTGAAGTGCACACCTCATCTCCAACACCCAATGCCTGGCATACAGGAGGTGCTCAGAAAATGTACGACCAATAAAAGACAGAAGAGGTTGAACTGAACATCAAGTCTCGATTTCCAACATCACCAAACCCTTTACCTCTTTTCACCTCAGCTCACTTTCACCAGGGTCTCAGCCAGTATCATTTCTTCCCCCTCTCCCATTTCCTCTGTGTGCATGCCTGTGATGTGCATGTGAGTACACACGTTTGCATAAGCTGGGGGCACATACAAATGTGTGTGCACATCCATAAGGGGCCGAAGTTGATGTCAGGAATCATCCTCAATCCCCAGGTCTTTCACTCAAACTCAAAGCTCTCCAATATGTCTAGTCTCACTGGCTAGCTTGCTCCGGGATCTGCTGTCTCCATCTTTCAAGGCTGGAACTCTAGGCACGTCGATATGTGGGTTCAGCATTTATATGGGTTCCAGGAATCTAGACTGCAGTCCGTACCTCTGCATGGCAAGCACTCTAACCACTGAGCCGTCGTCCCAGTCCCAAATATCACTTTTTAATTTATTTTTTATTTATATGTATGCGTGTGACTGCTTATCCCTATGTGCACTACATGCATGTAGTACCCTCAGACACCAGAAAGGGGCAAGGAATCCTCTAGAACTGAGTTATTGTTAGTTGTGAGCTGCCATATAGGTGCTGGGACTGAAACTGAGTCTTCCACAAACAAGAGCAACAAGTGCTCTAACCACAGAGCCACCCCCTCCAGCCCCAAGATTCATTTCTTAACTAGACTCTTGAAAGGGTCTAGCCTTCTGACATTTCAGTGCATGGTTGGCACCTCTAAATTTCACACTTGAAAACTGCACGATTGAGTTATACCAAAAACAAAACTGAAAAAAAAAGCATGTTTTAATTTACGATTTTGTGTCGGGCCAAATTCATAGCTACCTTGAGGCACACGTCGGGTGTGGGTTCAACTCACCTGAAAGTCTTATTTTTCTAAAGCCATGGGTTTCCCCTTAATCTATTCTGAACACAGGCAGCATAATCTTTTAGAAACATCAACCAGGTCGTTCTTACAACTTTCCAAAATCAGAGATAGAGGTGGAATGCACACACCTGTGGTCCCAGCTCTTCATGAGGCTGAACAGGAGGGTTGCTGAGCACAGGCCTTTGAGGGCAAGCTGTATAACAGAGGCCCCACTTCAAAAAAAAAAAAAAATCAAAAACCCACCTACCCCAAATCTATTCCAGCCCTGCCTGCCCTCCCTTCCACCCTCGACAGGACAGCCACGGTGAACAGTTCCCAGGCTCCCCATAGTCCTTACTGCCTGTGACACTCCTTTCCCTCCCGCACACTACTTATATGGCTAACTCCCACACCTTTACAGCCCTGCGACCACATCTAAGGAGCTCTGTCTGCTCCCCAAACTGGAGTTCTACGCGTCCACACTGCCCTCCAGTGCAAACGGTCGCCCTCCTGGACCTGCTGCCCTGTCAACCCATCACCTGTCTGCTCTCTAACTTGTTTTCTCCACACTGCCAAGCCAGGAGGGAAGGACCACGGTTGTCTCATGACGACGTTTACTGGAAACCAGCACCCGGGACGGGACAAACAGCCAAACTGGGATTCCATGTCACCACAGGGCCATCTTCTCTGTGGCCAAAATAATCTGATATTATTTGGGGATGGTGGTCTTCTAAAGCTAATTAAAGCTAAGTTCCTAAAATCTTAGATCAATGATATCTAGAACTTAGACCTAGTGGCCCTTTTTAGATTTCGATGAAAAAAAATCAAAGGACAAGAAACGAACTTCTTTTTATTCCTAGAAAGCGGCTCTGAGCTCATCCCTGCTGACCTCCACTCCACGTGTCAGGAATGGCTTATGAATGCTGACAAGAGTATGTGCTCAGAAACAGACTCACACTGCCTATGTGTGCACTCTGGCTGTGTGCCTTAAACAACCGGCCTAGCTTCTCTGAACCATAGCTCCCTTGTATGTAAAAGAAGGTGGAAGGAGGGAGCAATTTCTTTTGCATCTTTCAGTATTATTACAGGCATAAAGCAAACAACCCACAAAAAGGGCTCAAACATAATACCCGGCTCTAAGTGTTCATTTTTGCATCTTTGAACAGGACTGAAACAGAAACACGGACTCTAGCTACTTCAACATTTTCATTCACCTCTGCCCTTAACTTGTAATCCCTCGACTTGAATACATTTCTTACTTGGTGGACGCTGCTAAGGAAAACGCTGGAAAAAACACAGTCTGAGAGATATTTAAATCCTCTGCAAGCCCATGGGGCGCCTGTTGCCAGTACAGCATGTCCCAGGTACCCGAATTCATGCCACCCGGAGAGCCAACCCACAACCGGGACACTCCCTCTCTCCCTCTTCTTCCCACATCAAACCAGAGGCCCTGCTGGGAAGGGGGATGGTAGAGATCTCTTCAAAGGACTGATAATTTAATTATTTAAAACCTCTCCCACTTTGCTATAAAAACAGGCTGAAGCATAGCCTAACTGAAAAAGAACTATGTTCATTTAATTTTAAGCAGCTCCAGTTAGGTTTTACATTTCGTTTTCTAAAAGCTCTGATTGTGGCAAAAAAAAAACTAATTTATTATCATTTTCCCATCTATTATATCTCCTGCACACACTTAAATAATAGCACTTATATTCCTTTCCTTAAAAAGTTTACTTTAACTTTCGCCTACACACACAACTCAGAATTTAAAAGTTAGGAACTCCTCAAACTGAGTCTAAATTAGAACACTTTTATTAACCGAGGAGAAGTCACCAGAATACCACAGCTGTCATCTGTCACAGTATCCTTACAAGTGGACAGGACGCTCAAGGAAAACAGATGCCGACTTAGCACCAGTCTGTGGACCTCAAAACCACAGGTTCAAGCCCAGGCTTCAGCATGAGTGTCAGGCCAGCCAAGGCTATAGTGAGTTCTAGGTCTGCCTAGGCTACAGAGCAAGGCCTACTTTCAAAACAAGAAAAAAACCACATATTTGCACATCTGTGCCAAGAATAGTGGGCATTTTCTGTGCTAAGATGAAGGCACCTGGCTACTGGAGCTGAACGGCTGCCTTTCAGTAACTGGGAAGGACACAAAGTCCATTGACAACCTGACCTTCAGTGGGGCCTTTAGAAGCCTCCTCAGCACACCATTCATCTCCTGGTGACCAAGCCCCCCACAGATGCTTTGATACCCCATTACCTTCCCAGTGACACACTTGCATACCATCGGCCTAGGGATACCCAAAATACTCCCCAGAAGTCTAAACTGGAACTAGTTACCTTCTCAGACACCTCAGCAGGCAGGTGCATTATCAACAGCATCCACCTTGACCCCTGTAACTGCAGCTGCAGCAGAGCCTGACAGCAATAAAACCTCGAGTTAATAAATTTCCACTGGACTTCTTGTCCCCAGTGCTGGGGACCGAACTCTGTGCCCCAGCATGCTAGGCAAGCACCCTACCGATGAGCTATACTCCCAGCCCAGACAATCTAGTATTCTACATAGTATAGTACTATGTAGCCAAAGCTGCAAGAAGAGCCCAGTAGACCGGGAGTAGCTGCTGTCAAGGAAGATGCGTTTTGTTTTGGTTTCTTCTTCAAGCCGCTATTCTCAGTCACCACATGACCCTTCCCACTGCACAGCATCGAGGCTGTTTGCTATGTTGCTCCTTGGAAACTGAACGAAGACAAGCACTTCCAAATTCTCAGAGCAATTCTGTTTTGCTAAGACTGCTGAAATGCATGGCCGTGCATCTCTTCCCGAACAGGAAGAAGTGATATAGCCTCTAGACTTAAGGACGCTGAGTTGCATCCTGCCACCAAAGCCTTCATTGCCTCCCATCTTCAGAAGCTCCCTGCCATACCCAACATCTCAAATGACTCATCTGTCCGGTGAGGCAGTAGCCTCAGTGGAGTTCCCAAGACCCTTTCAGTCAAGATTCAAGGGCAAAATTCGTTTGACAACACCATGAGGGCATCTGTTTGTCTCTTTACTCTCTCTGTCCTGTCTCTTGTGTGTACATTAGAGTTACCCAGAGACTGCGACACATGACATCACAACAGACTGGTGGCCAATGCTGATGTGTGCAAATCTCCCATTCATCCAGGCCTTAAAATGATCTACAAAACTACTCAACAATATCATTCCTCATTTTAAAATATATATAGTTTTTTGAGACAGGGCCTCAGTACACAAACCTAGCTGGGCTCAAACTCACTATGTAGACCACACTTGCCTCAAACTCAAGAGATCTGCTTGTCTGCTTCTGCAGTGATGGGATTAAAGGCATATTCCATCATACCCAGCCATCTTGCTAAATTTTGCTTTGTTTTCTTCTAGAGGACATTATCTTTTTCTCACTTGAAAAAAACTTACTACGCTCACGTGTAATTTCTAAAAATGTTTATTAATATGATAAATATAGACAAACATCTCATATCATTGGGAGTTTTTGGAGTTTTTCAACAGTTTTTACGCATGTAAAGAATCCCTGGGACCCAAGAATTTGAAAACAATACTAAGTTAAACTTATCTTTGAGATTTAATCTGACATTGGCTGTGACTCAACCCAAAGACACTAAAAGATGGGTAAAAACTTGACAAGGATTCTGTCCTAAAGACATACACATTCAACACATATTAGGAGCCTGTCCTGACAGTCAACATTCAACACATATTAGGACCCTGTCCTGACAGTCAACATTCAACACATATTAGGACCCTGTCCTGACAGTCAACATTCAACACATATTAGGACCCTGTCCTGACAGTCAACACACATTAGGACCCTGTCCTGACAGTCAACAGTCAGCACACATTAGGACATTAGGACCCTGTCCTGACAGTCAACACATATTAGGACCCTGTCCTGACAGTCAACATACATTAGAACACTCTCCTAATAGTCAACAGCCAGCACATATTAGGACCCTGTCCTGACAGTCAACATTCAACACACATTAGGACCCTGTCCTGACAGTCAACAGTCAACACACATCAGGACCCTGTCCTAAAGATGCACATTCAAGTTTAGGCAGACAGTAAACAAACATGACCAAAACAGGGTGGATAGGGTCACTATAAGTACACACAAAGAATTAAAACCAGCCTAGGGGTATATATCAGTGGGAGAGCACCTGCCTAGTATTCATAAGACCTTGGGTCATACCCTCAACAGCACCCCTAAAAAAGAGGAAGAATTTAAACTGGATCATACACTTGGGTGGCAGCTTAATTTTGAAAATCTGGTCAGAAAAACCAGATGACACATTTGGACCAGGACCTGAAAGTAAAGAGAGAGGCAATCATGGAGAAAGGAGTGGGGATGAGGCAGAACACTGTGGAAGGAGAAAGTCCTGGTACAAAGGCCCTCAGGGCAGGAAAGAGCTCAGCAGGTTCAAAAACCAGACCTTGGGCCATAAACTCTACAGCTGTAATGGAGGAGAGGGTAAAGTTAGAGGAGTGCAGCCAGGTCCGAGGACACAAACCAGAGTAAGGCACGTGCTTTGGGGGGGGGGGGGCAGGGGCAGGTGCTCTTCCACTGTCCACACTCCAGCCCCACTCTTGCCTCTACTCAGAGGAACCTTGACAGAGTTACTCAGCTACCACAGCCTCCTCTTCTGTAAGGTACCGTATACAAAGCTACACTGTGGATTAAATGAAAGGAAGAAAGTAGCATGTGTGCTCAGCACATAGCAAACAGAACAGGGGAGACATTCCTGCTCTCTCCCGTTTCTGTACTTTCTAATCTGCTGTTTGCTTACAGATGTCTTAGTTCAGGATAATCCCTTCCAACCAGCAACTCCAAATGATGAGTTTAGGATAGGGACACATTACAAGTTACACATATATAACCATGCCAGCACCAACTCCAGCATAACATCCTCCGTGCTATTCCTAATAAAACCAAAGGTACCATGCATGGAGGAGGGGTGAGGACGCTCGCATAGCTCTTATGCAGCACAAAAAACACAGAGGTCTTGCCAAAGACCTCTAGTGCTGATTCCAGTCGCCTCATTTAAAAATAATAACATCAAAAAGATTCGTCTAAAGTTAGACAGGTAAAGAGGCTTCTGCATGAAGATGTGTTTAGAAGTATCTGGAATACAAGTAGGTCCCTCAGAACTGAGGTCAAGGATCAGTTCAAAAAGATACCATGTCACTGTCAGGTCAAGCAGCCTCCAGTTGGGAGGGGTTAACAATGGGCAGAGTCAGGCAAGCCATGAGGTCTCTTAGAAGGAAGAGAAAGGAATGCCCCAAGAAGGAAGGGTGGCTGGCATGTGATCAATCTCCTGGCCAGAGGCCAAGGAAACTCTGTCCAGAGGAGCAGAAGTCTCCTCGCCATGTCCTCACCCGGGTACATATATGGTAATATGGCTGTAAACCCTGGTTAGAGAAAGCCTAACACTTTTATAGTTGGCTCTCCCAAGACAGAGCAAAAGGTTTTCTTTACAACTATGTTTCTGTTCCTGGGCTCTCTCGGGGTTCATTTCTGACCTTCCTTTGGGCAAAGATGCTGGATGAGATTTGTGCTGTGAAAAGAGGATGAGCCTCTGAATATTTTTTTGTGTTGGACACAATGCCACCCCAGCCTCACCACACATCCACACAGGCCACTCCTTGCTGTCTTGTCCTATCAGAAACCATCCTTGGAAACACCACATTCCTATCATCATGTAATTAATTCCGATATAAAAACTGCTGCTCGGGACATAGGAATCATACTCAAATGCTTTCATTTTCAGCCCGTCCCAAAGGAAACGATCATCTCGGACGATCCAAGGCCCTTTCAGACAACCTCAGAAACAGTTACTCTAAATCTGAAGTTCACAGCAACAGCTTGGTTTAAATGACATCCCTTAGGGCTGGAGTTGCATTTCAGTGGTAGACAGCTTCCTTAGCAAGCACAAGTTCCTAGGTCCATCTCCAGCAAGCTGCCCCTCACATATTTCACACACAAATCTACTTAGCCTTCCACACACACCTGCCAAGTAGTCTACCCCGGAAACAGGTACACCTTCTACAAAGACTTATTCCTCAAGAAAGATGCCAGTACTGATACCTGTTCTGATGTGCCCCAAAGACTGCAGTAAGAAGAGAAGGCAGCCACAAGCTCGGAACTGGCCAGCTACAGTGCTGGAGAACTAATGGTTAACAGCATCGAGCCAACAGTCCTCATTTCGTATGTGGGAAAAACCAAGCAGTCAACTCAACTGTCTGGCGATTTCCTGGAGGTCCCAGAGCCTATGAGAAGCCAATGGCAGACCAACAGGGCTTCAGATAACAGGACCAGCACTTGTGAGAGGTGAGAGAGGGAGCTTATTTTGGTAAGAAGTTCAAGTTGAGCCAATGGGATGATTTAGCAAGTAAAAGTGCATGCTGCCCTCTGCCATGGCTGACAACCTGAGTTAGATCCCCAGGGAGAGAGAACTGATTACTCCAAGTTGTCCTTTGACCTCCACACATGCTCCATGGCATGCATGGACACATACACATGTGCACACATGGAGATAGGAAATAAACAAATAAAGGTGACTGAAACCTTTTTAAAGTGAAAGTCAGCCCCAGCCTCAGAAGAAAGTCCTCTGTCTGCCTAGTCTGAACTAGCAAGCCAAGTTAAATCAGTCTCCTCAGAAAGGAAAATTTCACTGGATCTGGAAACCTACTCTATCACAGGGCTCCTAACCCTGGCATGACTGACATTTGGACTTCTTCATGATAGAGACATTTTCCTCAGCACCACAGTACAGTTTTCAACCTTCCTAATGCTGTAATCCGTTAATAAAATTCCTCATATTGTGGCGACCCCCCCACAACAATAAAAAGTATTTCGTTGCTACTTCATAACTATAATTATGATACTGTTATGAATCATAATACGAATATCTGATATGTGACACCCCCAAAGGAGTTGTGATCCACATGTTGAGAACCACTGCCATAGCACAATGACCATCATTCCAGGCCTCTACATTGGTTACTGAATCCCAAGACCCACAGGTGTGACAAGCAAAAATGTCTCCTGACAAAGCTAAATGACCCACCTAGTCGAGCTCTGTCCCAGCCCTTGGGATACGTCTGTATTTTTTTTCCAATCTGATTACATAATTTGGTGACAATGACCCAAAGCAGGTGTTTTGGGTGGGGAAGAAGCGTCTGTGTGTGCATATATATATATGTGCAGAGGCCAGCAGTCAACCATAAGTGTTGCTCCCGAGGAGCCCTTCACTTTGTTGATTTTTTGTTTTGGTTTAGTTTGGTTTTTTGAGACATGACTTCTCTGTGGAGCCCTGGCTGTCCTGGAACTAACTCTGCAGACCAGGCTGGCCTTGAACTCACAGATCCTCCTGTCTCAGCCTCCCAAGTGCTGAGATTAAAGGTGTGCGCCACCACTGCCTGGCTTGGTTTTTTTTTGTTTGTTTGTTTGTTTGTTTTTGTTTTTGTTTTTGAGAGAAGCTCTCACTTTGACCTGGGGTTCACTGATTAAGACGAGCTGGCTGGCCAGTGAGTTGCAGGGATCTATCTGTCTCCCACTTCCCAGCGTTGGGATTGCAAGTGTGGACCACCACACCTGGCTTTTTATGTGGCTCTGGGGATTGAACTCAGGTCCTTCTGCTTGCTGAGCAAGTACTTAACTGAGCTATCTCCCAGCCCCCAGCCCCCAGCAGGTATTTTTATACCTAATCTACAGAAGAGGAAACAGACACACAGATGTTCCATGTTTTGTTGCTATCTGAGAAGCAGTGAACAGGAGGGTGGCGAGGAGCCCCCATCCTGTGGGACGGCAGGGTGCAACAGTACCAAGCAAGCTTGTTTCACTACCCTGTTCTCAGTTCCACTCTCGGATCATCACTAGTAATTCCCCAAGCTGTGTGTCCTCTAGAGAGCTGTAGTGAGCAACAGCTCAAAACCCGACCAAAAGAGCAGCTTAATACATTTCAACATGTTCTCCACATCTCTCTGCACACCAAGAGGGTTTTCCAAAGGAATAAGGCAATTCAGAAAAGATTTAATCAGCAGAGAGGTACAATGCATTAGTTTCTTCTGAGAAAGAGCCTGGAACCTTCACAGACAACATGGGTATGGATTACTTCACTCAACAATTATGTTGTGAGCTCTTTCAATGTGCTAGGTACTCTGGAGGGTTAAGCAAACAAAAACCCCCATGAAAACAGAGATCAAGAGACAGAGAGTTTCAAATGACAGAAGTCTCAAGTAAAAGGAAAAGCTGCACAGAGGAGGAAGAATTTGGGCAAGATCCTAGTGGATAGGAGGACTTGACAATATGGAGAGGGTGGTAAAGTACACAGCAGGAAGAATACACGCGCACGCGCGCGCGCACACACGCACATACGTGAACGCACGCACAAGTTAAGGCAAATAAATGAACATCCCTAAGTCTTTTCCTATTTGGAAATAAATATGGAATGCTTTTAAGCTGTCTTTACAAAACAACAATCACTCCCCAGATTAAAGCCCCATCCCCCCAATGCAAATGAACCAGGATACTTGGAGGCTGGTGCTCTTTTCCTTAGGTCAGGTTTTTCTGAGTATACCCTGTAGTGCAGATGTTCTGTGATGAGAGAAGTCCTCAAACATCAAGTCCCCCAGTGTCGCCGGACAGCAGGTTAAAATGCAGCTGCACTTGTTTCTTCATGTGACTACATGACCCCAGGGCTCACAGGTAGCCTGTGGTCTCTTCCTACGTCTAGGTTCAAAGCCATAAAACCATGCTCATGTAAACACAGAGCTGTCTTTTTTTTCCTCCAAATTCTGCCTGGTGAGCTAGCCTGCCTTTCCATTTACCTGAAAAGGAGAAGACTGCCAGGGGCATGTACATAGGTGAGCTTCAACAGGTGAGAACTAACCATGAAACACAGGAACCATAAAAAGGCTACTGCCAACAGAACTGGGCAGGCATCCCCTAGGACAGACTTTCTCAAGCATGCAAAGGTACACATCACCTTTGCATGACATTTAGGAGGGTCTTCCTAAATGTCAGCAGCTGCAGGTCTAGGTGGGACCTGAGAGTACAAGTAACAAGTTCCCAGGTGACACCAAATGCTGACCCATGGCCTACATGCACAGAAATACATAAACAGAGTTTCTCAGACTTTTGACCGAATCCAACAGCAAGAGAAATACCGAACTTAACAACACAACGTGTTCTCTTGCATGTTCCCTTTTTCTGTGTGTGTATGGTGGGGTTAGTTGTTGCAAAGAACACACAGGTTAATTTTGTCGTAGTTGTTTTGGCACTGGGCTGCTTCACACACAACAAGCACCTACGCTGCCTCTGAGCAATTCCCACGGCCCAGTTTCAGCACAGGTGAAGCCAGGATAATCCAAAATTCAAAATGCTCAAAATTCCCTAACTTCCTGAATGTTGACGTGACACCACAAAGAAAATTCCACACCATAAAACTACGTCCATGCACAAAACCACTGACTGAGATTATCTTCAGACTGTGTATAACAAGAGGGCTTCAGTGTTCAGACTCAGGATCCATTCCAAGATGCCTCCCGTCCACATCACTGCAGAACACTTGGAGGATTTCTATTCATCTTACTTCACTGCAAACATTGAGCAAGGTCCACAAATTTGACTTCCCTATCTCTAGATGGTTTGCCACTAAGGGGTATGAATAGCATTTTTGCTTATCCAGGAATACACTGAGAGACCAAAAAGAAAAAAAAAATTTTTTTAAGTTTGGATGACTTTCAGACTCCTTTGAGATCAAAGACGTATCAAAATGGAAATGTCACTAAGAAACATTCAGGTAAGTCAGGCATAGTAGCACAAGTCTTTAATCCCAGCTCTTGGGAAGCAGAGGCAGGAGAATCTCTGTGAGTTAGAGGCCAGGCTGGTCCATTCAGTGAGTTCTAGAACAGCCATAGCTACATAGGGAGACCCTGTCTCAAAAACAGAGAGAGAGATTCGGGTGCTAAGTTCTCATCATTTTCACTTGTGTTTATCACCTACAAGATGAGGGTAAGAATGCTCATGTGGTCCTAAGCACATTTCCCTCTCAAAAGAACAAGGGCTTCCTGATGAAAAGGGTGATTCGTGGTGTGGGACAAGAAATACAAAAGATAAGCCCGGAACATCTTGTCACACAGAAAGAAACTATGGGAACTTTCAAGGTTTTGTCAAAAGTCTCAGGAACCAGCTTGAACTCCCCCATGGACATCAGTAACTACAAGGCTAGGGGTAGTGGCACACATCTATATATAATCCCTACACTCAGGAGGCTGAGGCAGGAGGATCACCAAGTTGAGACCCACCAGGGCTACACAGTAACCCTGTCTCAAAATTACAAGAACAAAACGGGGAGGGGGGGCATGAGGGAGAGATAAAGAAAAGTAACTATATGAAGAAAAGCCTACAAAGTATGCTTAAATCTGTGAGTTCACGATGGTACTAACTTTTAAAGAATACCTACCATATGCAAAGATACCCAACAGCAGCACTAGAGATATTTTGAAATGGAAAACATTGTGCCCCTGAAGGGCACAAAATAGATTTGGCAAAAATAAATAAATAAAAATAAAAAAAGAATCTGACTTGGTCTGAGCCTCTCTATCTAACTACCAAAATATGATATATTGTAGGTTGCTGAGTTACAGTCACAGCTTCTATGCAATGAACACCAACAGCACTCCGTCCCCCAGCACCTGCCCAGGAGAGCACCCAGTGCTTCGGACTTGGAAGTATTTCATTATGTACCTACATAAGGAATTCACATCCTAAGGCTTCACACTGAAATACAGATGCACTAGTGTGTGTAGGATGAGCTTCAAAATAATCAAAGACTAAAGCGGGGAGTATGTGAGGATGCAAGCGGAACAAGATTAGCAGCGAGTTAACCATGGCTCCGTGCAGAGTGTGATGAACAAAGTGGGCTCCATGTATTGAGAAACTACTGCTGGGGCTGGAGAGATGGCTCGGTGGCTAAGAGCACTTGCAGCTCTTATAAAAGACCCAAGTTCGGTTCCCAGCACCTACACTTTGCAGCAGCTCACAACTGCTCGTAACTCCAGTTCCATTAACTTCAGTGCCCTTTTCTGGCCTTTGCAGGAACCACAACACATACAACTGGCTTATGTTTGAAATCGTCTACGGTAGAAGTTTTCCTTACAAGCAAACAGGGCTAAGAAGATAGCTCAAAACAAAATAAAAACAAACAAACAGAAAAAAAAAAAAAAAACAACCTGCTGCTTTGCAAGCTGATGACTTAGTTCAATCTCTAGAACGCACATATTAAAAACAAAACAAAACCAAGAGAGTACCTACTTCACAGGGTTAGGTTAGTCTAACAATGGCAAATGCTACACTCACATTCGATTACCAGGCTCTTCTTTTCTGATAGGCTACTTTACAAGTGAACAGTGCTTCAACTGTCGTTTCATTTTCTTCAAAGGACAAAACACACCAGCTGAGAACATTTGGGTTGTGCAATACGTGACGAACTCTGAAGATGTACTATTTTTGTACTCTACTCATTCCATACATATTACTTCAATGAAATCCCATCGAGGGCTGGAGAGATGACCCGACAGTTAAGAGCACTTGCTCCTTTTCCAGAGGACTGAGGTTTGGTTCCCGGCACCTACAGGGTGACACACAGCCATCTGGAACTCCAGTTCAGGGGATCCAGTGCCTGTTCTGGACTCCACCGTTACCAGGCAGGCATGCAGTGCACTTAAACACAGGCAAAACACTCACACACATAAAATTAAAACAATTTTTTAATGAAATAAAATCCCATCAAAGGGACAGACATATGGGAAAAGGAAAATACAGGTATCTCCTTGCTAGCAAGAGACTCAATGGAAGGGGTGTAACTGTGAGTCTTAAATGCACAGCTAATTTTACACTTGGTGAAGGCCTGGGCTCTGACTCTGGGATGGCTGAGACAGGTTTATTGTTCTGCTGTATGGCTTGCCCATTGCTTCTTAGGTTTGACAGTGAACATATATTCTCTGCAGTAATACAATTAGGGATTGTGATGCCCCTGTGAAGGCATCTCTTTGGAGTTTTCAAGGAGATCACTAATATGGAGCTTCTCATGCCCCAAAGATGATGAAAACCGTGCTCTGTGTCAGGTCATCCCCCTAAGTGAAATCTGATGGACAGCAGGGTGGTCACAGGGCAGAAGGCTGGTGGAACCCCAGGACCACCAGATGGTTCTCAGAATTTGCTGAGCAAAGCAAAGGTGAGTTCGACTCTTCAGCAAAAGAGACTCCTTTCCTACTTAAGCAAACTTCAATGCCAGGAAAGGTCACATGACAAACCAGTCTGGAAATCTAGGTTTCCCTCATACCCCCTGTATCAAGTTTCCACCTGGTATGTGGTCTTGCCAGCCCGGCCAGTCTCTTTAGAAAGCACAGTCAAGTTCAGCAATGCTGACAACCACACTGAGGACCCTGTCAGGGTTCAGAAATCCTCAGAACTGCTGATGTGCAAACTCTGGCCTCCATCATTGGACCCTGACTACCCTCCCACCGTAAGCCCTACCTCTGCTCCCTACCTGAGCCGCTCCAGCCTCCTGGCCCTGCCTCCAACATGGCCTACCTCCTTCTACCTCAGGGCCTTCGCACTTTCTACTCTGGACTTCAGGAATATCAACATGGATATGTGGCTAGCTTCCTCCAGAGCTCTGTTCAAATGTCACACAATAAAGAGCCCTGCCTTAACTCCCAACCCCAACACACCCTTCACACCCCTCAAACTTTTTTTTTTTTAATTTGGATAATACATAACTAAAATTTACCAGTGTTGCCCATTACCAGAACTTTTTAATTTTAACAAACAAAAACTCTGTGTTCATGAATCCAACTTCCCCTTCCTTTAGCCCCTGAGATGTTGCCAGTCTACATACATTCTGGCCCTAGAAATCTGACTACTCACACGGGACTGCCTACTGTGTGAATCATACAATGTATATCTGGTGATGGCTGGCTTCTTTCGGTTAGCATAATGTTTTCATGGTTGGAATACACTGTGAAAAGTTTCTTCCTTTTCTGGGCTGAATAATAGTTCACTGAACGCATAAACAGCACTTTGTTTTTCATTCATATATTAATAGACACTCTGGGGTTTTGTTTCAGCCTCTTGGTTAACGTCAGTGAGGCGATTTTCAACACAAAACAAACTGCATAAGTCCGTGCTTTGAATTCTTTAGATACCGAAAACTGGAAATGTCAAATCATATGATAAGTCTGTTTCATATTTTCAGGAGCTACCTCTTGCATTCCCACCGAGGATACACAAGGGTTGCAATGTCTCCGAATCTTGCCCACACTTGTTCTTCATTCATCCTCTCTTGCCTGATTTCTCCCCACAGCACTTAGCACCTGCCATACTATAATACTTACTTGTTTGTTCACATTGACTGCTTCCCACCAGCTAGGACTTAAACCTCTGAGGAAAAGACGTGATTGCTTATTGCTATACCCCAAGCACCTAGAACACAGTGGGTACATAGGAGGTATTCAAGAAATCTGTTGACTATGCAACATAAAGCACTTGAATCATAACAATTTTAACAGGGGTGAAAGTCTGCTAGGTACATGTAGCACACCAACTGCTTCCAACTATCATCAGTCTAGGGAGAATCTCATGGTTTAACAGGTGCTGGCTTCAGGAGTCTATTCAGCTCATTCCTCATTAGCAATCATCTCAGAACCACAGACACTATGACAACTAGAAAAAGTCATAAAAGTAATGTCATTCATACCATTGACTTCAAGCCTGATCACATTCATCAAACTTCAACAGCAAGAAAATGAGCTAGTACAAGTGCCTGAAATTCTAGTTATCAGCAATCTGCAAATCCAATGTATTTTATTTTCAAAGATCAAACCAACAGCAGGCAAGACAGGACACTGTCCTTGTGTAGATTCCTTAATTAGAAGTATCCAAGGACAGCTTGACCTAGAAACCTAACTCCAGGCCTGCTTTTATTTTGGTGAATTTTTTTTTCCTGTTGTTCATATTTGGTATCTGTTGTTTCATTTGGTTTGATTTTAAAGAGCTGCTTGTATTTAAAAAAAAAAAGTCAGACAGAAATTCCATGAGATCATTATTAGCTAAAAAGCCATGTGGATTTTTCTCCAGTCAGTTCCTCGCACACCACTGCATTAGTCCCAGACTGTCCCACTCCCACCCCCACCTCCAGAGTCTAGTGTTTTGCAGCTGAAAACACTTTGAGGGCAAAGTCAAAAGATCTTTCTTGTGGCGTTAACCTATTTCTCTTCTAAGCAACCACTGCACCTCACATCCTTCAAGGAAGGCTGGCAAAAGGAACCACCTTGTTTGAATGGATGGTGACACCCCAGTGACTTTCATGCAGAGACCC
>CABHPQ010116218.1:0-13284 GCA_902168405.1 Peromyscus aztecus
TTTTGGTTCACTTTGTAGTTGACCAAAAGCAGAATACTACACATGCACACAATGGTTTTAGGTAGTGAAAATTTCACATATTTAAATTTAGCCTTTGTAATGAACATGAAAAAATGAAAATATTTTTGAAAAATAACACATCAAATCAAAAGTTAACATGTTTTATTCTAGTTTTTCCAAAATTATGGTGTGTTTCCTAGTATGAGAGAATATGATAAAACAGGAGAATACTTGAACTAGACCAGAGTTCATCAGAAATAGTCTCTATGTGAGAGTATTTTTACAGTGGGGCACCTGCCTGAGAGTCACCTGGTTCTTGTTAACATGAATATATTTTGATCCTAAAAGACTTACTGAATAAGTATATTTCAGGAGTAGAATGGAGCTCCAAATTAGATTTAAAGATCTCCTTAGGGAATGTTGAATACACTAAGGCTTAGAGAAAATATTAGGTACTGTCTGTTGGTTTATGAGTTTCTTAACATGCAGAAGGCTAGTAAGGGGACCAACAGTATGCTTGAATGAAAGTACTCATACAGAGTAATATGGTCTTTCTTGTGGTGATACACTGTGTACCCAAATAAAGCTTACCTGGGGATCAGAAGATAGAACCAGCCACTAAATTAGACACAGAGGTCAGACAGTGGTGGCACACACATTTAATCCTATCACAGAGGAGGCAGAGATCTGTCTGGATCTCTGTGAATTCAAGGCTGTACTGGGCTACGTGATAAAAGCAGAACCAGACAGTAGTGACACATGCCTTTAATCCCAGGAAGTAATGCAGCAGGACACAGAAATGTATATAAGGCATGAGGAAACAAGAACTTGCTCTTGAAGCTAAAGACTTCATAGAGGTAACCTAGTGGCAGGCTGCTCTGCTTCTCTAATCTTTCAGCTTTCACCCCAATATCTGGCTCTGGGGTTTTTATTATAAGACCTTTTAAGATTCACGTTACATCTGGCACCCAACGTTTGTGGCACAAATTCATGAAAAAGCTGGTTGCCTGTGGCCTTGCAGGCCCCAGCTCAGTCCTAAGCTGCATGTGGCTGTAGTCTCCATCCCATGTGGGCCGGAATCCCTAACCAGCCGGAACCAGATGGCTGGGTCTTTCACTTCTCTCCTGGTTGGTTGTAGGCTCCTCCCTGGATCCCTATCACAAGCTGCTACCACACTAGGTAGGTGCCTTGAAACTCAATTGAGCTTCTACTGTACTATGTAGTCAGCAGAGTTGGTGAGTCAATTAAGATTACTTGAAGGGAGAAATAAGTTAAAAGAGAATTTTATTCCCACTTTAAAAAATGGGAAACATTTTTTACAACAGAGGGTGTTTTGTCTGTGTTTGATAACACATTAGGTAGTCTGAAAATGGAACAACTAAATAAGAGGATAATTAATGTTGATAGAAGTAAAGTTAATTATAAATATGATTTGTTTGATCATTTTTGTTTTATCATTAAAGAAGTTGGTTAATATGAGTGCTAACAGTTTTAGAAAAACTTGTTAAAACAGATCATGGAGAAATTCAGACCCAGACAGTGGAATTTAAAGGTGAACCAATCTCAGCATTGCATTTTACAGTTAAAGAGAAACAGCCTAAGGCTTTCAAACAGCCAAACTTAATCTATCCAGTAATCATCAGGAATTGCCAAATGCTCAAGGCTGTGTATGAGCTGATTGGACTCCTGTGCAAATGTTAGATTTGAGGAGATTCAAAGAAGCTATAGTGTCATATGGTATGCATTCTCTGTTCATGAAGCAAATGTTAAATTCACGTTCAACTTGTAATAGAACTATCCGTCAAGACTAGAAAGATGTGGTTATGTTCCTTGTATTCTTGATCTCTTTAGGACCTTTATCATGAAGGGGCATTGGATTTTGTCAAAGGCTTTTTCAGCATCTAATGTGATGATCATGTGTTTTTTTTTTTCAGTTTGTTTATATGGTGTATTATATTGACAGTTTTTTGTATGTGGAACCACACTTTCACCTCTGGGATGAAGCCTATTTGATCATGGTGGATAATTGTTTTGATGTGCTCTTGGAGTCTGTTTGCCAAAATTTTATTGAGTATTTTTGCATCAGTGTTCACGAGGGAGATTGGTCTGTAATTCTCTTTTTTTGTTGCATCTTTGTGTGGTTTGGGTATCAGGGTAACTGCAGCCTCATAAAAAGAGTTTGGTAGTGTTCTTTCTGTTTCTATTGTGTGAAACAATTTGAGGAGTACTGGAATTAGCTCTTCTTTTAAATTCTGGTAGAATTCTGTGCTGAAACCATCTGGTCCTGGCCTTTTTTTTGCTTGGGAGACCTTTAATGACTGTTTCTATTTCCTTAGGGGTTATTGTCCTATTTAAATAGTTCATCTGGTCTTGATTTAATTTTGGTATGTGGTACCTATCCAGAAAATTGCCCATTTCTTCCAGATTTTCCAATTTTGTGGAGTACAGGTTTTTGAAGTACGACCTGATGATTCTCTGGATTTCCTCACTGTCTGTTGTTGTGTGTCCCTTTTCATTTCTGATTTTGTTAATTTGGATGTTCTTTCTCTGCCTTTTAGTTAATTTGGATAAGGGCTTGTCTATCTTGTTGATTTTTTCAAAGAACCAACTCTTTCTTTTACTGATTCTTTGTATTGTTCTCTTTGTTTCTATTTCATTGATTTCAGTCCTCAATTTGATTATTTCCTGGCATTGATTCCTCCTGGTTGAGTTTGCTTCTTTATGTTCTAGAGTTTTCAGTTGTGCTGTTACATCACTAGTGTGAGATTTCTCTATCTTCTTTATGTGGATATTTAGTGCTATGAATTTTCCTCTTAGCACTACTTTCATAGTGTCCCATAAGTTTGGGTATGCTAGGCCCTCTGAATAAGCGAGACAGTTGTTTAGCTTGAACTGTACAGGAGCCCCCCAGGCAGTGGGATTGGGACCTGTCACTAGTGCATGAGCTGGCTTTTTGGAGCCTAGTGCCTATGGTGAGACACTTTGCACAGCATTGGTGCAAGGAGGAGGGGCTTGGGTCTGCCTCAACTGAATGTACCAGACTCTGCTAACTCTCCATGGGAGACTTGCTTTGGAGGAGGTGGGAATGGTGGGTGGGTTTGTGGGGGGGAAGGCTGGGGGGCAGGAGGAGGGAAGACAGGGGAATCTGGTTGGTATGTAAAATGAATAGAAAATCTCTTAATTAAAAAAGAGAAAAAGAAAAAAGATTTGGTTACAGTGATCTTAGAGGCTGGTCCCCAGTTACAATGAAGCACTAGGTAGAAAGATGAGGCTAAGATTATTGAACAACAATGTAGGGCTAAAGGTATGGAAATTTCCCAAGATCAACTTCTTTGAGAAGGCAATTATGCTGATATACAAAGACAATCTTTATATGATGACCACACCCTAATTTTATGCTGGATGGCAGCCTTGAAAGCTTAGGACAGAATTGAAGAAGTAGGAAAGCAAATTGAGTTATTTACAAAAGTTATACAGGGCCCCCCAAAAACCCCTCACTGATGTCTTACAAAGGCTGTCTTCAGGAATACATAGAATGATACCAAATTCAGAAGCTAGACAGATAATAATTGAATGTCCGGCTTTGGAAAATGCAAATACACAATGCAAAAGGATAATTAGGCCATTAAAGGCAAGATCAGCACCCTGAGAGGAATGGATCCAAGATACAATTAATATTGAATCTCAAGACCAAGTTGATGCTTGGATAGGAGAGGTGATTTCAAGATGTTTGAAGAAAAATAGTAACGTCAGATGTTTTAATTGCAGTAAACAAGGTCACCTAAGAAGGGACTGTAAACAGGGCATTCCTAGAAACAATGTTTTCTTCAAGGAATAAAGGCAACAGAATGTCCCTACTTCTGGATTATGTAGAAGGAATGGTAAAGGCAAACATTGGACTAAAGAATGTAGATCAACAAGCGACAGGCAAGGTTATCCTTTGCCTTTGCTTTTGGGAAACTCCCTGAGGGGCCTCTCGCAGGCCTCCACAACAAATTCGTTTCAGTCCTTTCATGCCATCATAGAAGAAACCCCTTAGAAAGAGCAATTTAAGAACCTAATGCCTACTGTAAAAAACCATACTGCTCAGGGTGATGCAACAGCTATAATAGAACAAAAAATTCAGGAGAAACCGTAAAGTGAATTTTTTGGCAAACTTATATAATTGAACAAAGCCCAAACTTAAAAATATGAATAAATGATGTTCTCATGGAGGGTCTTGTAGACACAGGTGAGGACATAACAATAATTGCACCAGAATACTGGCATCCAAACTTGCCTCTTCAGGAGGTAAATGATCAACTTTTAGTTACTGGAACATTATCTCAAGTGAAACAGATTGCAAGATGGCTCGAATGTATAGGACCAGAAGGACAGAGAGGAAAATTAAAGCCATATGTGGCTAATATAGCCATGAATATATGGGGACATGATTTATTACAATAATGGAATACTCACATTAACATGCCTCGCATCTCAGAAACAAACCATAAATTAACATGTTTCTAGGAAAAATATTAAAAGGTGTTATAAAGAACAGTCACTGACCATTCAGGTTGTACAAGAACAGGGCACAACAGTTGCTGATCTTTCAAAGACACCAACAGCCCTAACTTTAAAATAGTTAACAGACAAGCCTGTACGGGTTTAGCAATGGCCTTTAACAACAGAGAAACTCCAGGCTTTAGAAGAGCTGGTAGAAGAGCAGTTAAATGCTCAGCATATTGAAGAATCACCCAGCCCTTGGAAATCTCTTGTATTTATTATTAAAAATGAATCTGGTAAGTGGAGAATGGTAACAGATTTAAGAGCTATTTACAAGGTAAGTAATTCAGTCAATGGGCTCTCTACAATCTAGAATTCCTTTGCCTACTTGGTTACCTAAAAGATGTCCTAAAAGATGTCCTCTTATAGTTATCACTTTAAAAGACTGTTTCTTTTCAATACCTTTACAAGAAAAAGACAGAGAAAAATTTGCCTTCCTGGTGCCTACTTATAATAATTCTCAGCCAGTTAAGAGATATCAATGGAGGCTTCTCCCACAGGGAATGTTGAATAGCCCTACCATGTGCCAATATTTTTTATGACAGCTGTTGGAAGTAATATGTAAACTATTTCCTAAATCTATAATTTATCATGAAATGGATAACATTTTATTAGCTGATTCAAATGTGGATACTTTAGAAACAATGTTTAAAGAAATAAAGAAAATTTGGCCTTATTGGGGATTACATATTGCTCCTGAAAAGATACAAACAGGAGATTCTATTAGTTATTTAGGATATAAAATAGGTCTACAAAAAATTAGACTCCAAAAGGTGCAAATTAGGAGAGATTGATTACAGACTCTTAATGACTTCAAAGATTATTCAGAGGCATTTCCAATCTACAGACCACTATTGGCATAAAAAAATGATGAACTGAATGATTTGTTCAAAACTTAGAGGGTGACAAGGACTTAAATAGTCCAAGAGAATTATCAGCTGAAGCTGAGAAAGAATTGGCTTTGATGGGCAAGAAAATTCAGGATGAACATGTGGATCCAATGCTTGATTCATTTTTGTTATTTTACCCTTGAATCATTCTCCTACAGGAATTGCAATACAGAGGGAAGATATTATAATGGAATGGATATTTCTACCAAATAAACAGAGTAAGAAATTAAAAACTTATGTGGAAAAGATCTCTGACTTGATTTTAAAAGGAAAATTAAGCCTTCATCAATTAGCAGGAATAGATGCAGCAGAAATTGTAGTACTTTTAACTAATGATGAAATTTACAAATTATGGGCAGAAAGTGAACCTTGGCAAAGAGCTTGCAGTAATTTTTTGGGAGAGATTAACAACAAATATCTCCAAAGTGATAGAATAAACTTATAAGGAGAGCTAATTGGAACCTGCATTGCATTGCAGAGGAAACACTAATATCTAGAGCCCCTACATTTTATACAGATGCAAACAAACAAGGAAAGGCACATTACAAATCAGAAAATTTAAATAAAGTGTTTTAAAGTCCTTATAATTCTTTACCAAAATTGGAATTATATGCCATTCTGGTGGTATTAATGGATTTTTCTGAACCTCTCAACATAGTTA
This sequence comes from Peromyscus aztecus, assembly GCA_902168405.1. Lineage (NCBI taxonomy): Eukaryota > Metazoa > Chordata > Mammalia > Rodentia > Cricetidae > Peromyscus > Peromyscus aztecus. The sequence goes on from CABHPQ010116218.1 coordinate 6,097, forward strand.
CTGACTCTCAGTATACTGAGAGAATACTTACATATTAAAGGAGCAGAATTTATCCCTCATGAGTCAGAATTAACTTTGTTATTTATTCAGTTACAAGAAATAATCATGAATAGGAAGTATCCCTTATATATAACTCACATCCAATCCCATACGGGACTGCCAGGCCCTCTAGCACAAGGAAATGATGAGATGAATCAACTGATAGGAAATGCACTGGAGGCCTCAGAGTTTTCTAAAACAACAACAACAAAAAAAAAATCCCAACCATCACATCAATAGTAGGGGTTTAAAAAAGGATTTTTCCATAACCTGGCAACAAGCCAAGGAAATTATAAGGAAATGTCCTACTTGTTCTTTATACAATCAAACTCTACTACAAGCAGGATGTAACCCAAAGGGTACTCAGAGGAATGAAATCTGGCAGATGGCTGCATTTCACTTTGGAGAATTTGGAAACGTACACCACACCATTGATACCTCTTCAGGATTTCAGTGGGCAACTACTCCTCTGAATTCTGAAAAGGCTGATTCTGTAATCACCCATTTGCTAGAAGTTATGACCATCATGGGTATACCTGCACAAATTAAAACTGACAATGCTCCAACATATGTCTCTGGTAAAATGAATGCTTTTTGCTTATTGCAATATAAAGCATATTACAGGTATACCACACAATCCTATAGGCCAAGCAGTCATAGAAAGATCAAATTAAACTATAAAGGATATGCTAAATAAACAGAAAGAGGTAACAAAACCCCCAGAAATAGGTTACATAATTCTCTATTAATTCTGAATTTTCTCAATGCTAAAGAGAAAGGAACAACAGTTGCAGAGAGACATTGGATAACAGAAAAAACTACAGAAATAAATGAGCCTATATACTTTAAAGAAGCACTGACCTCAGAATGGAAACCAGGATATGTGTTACATTGGGGACGATGTTTTGCTTTTGCTTCTACAGAAGAAAAGCTATGGATACCATCAAAATTGATAAAGGTTTGATATGAACAAGAGAGACCTCTTAATTAGAAGAGGTGATAGTTCATCAACCAGCCTGACCATCCAATTTAAACTAACTTATACCACTAACAAATGCTTTTCACTTAGTCAGATATAACTTGCCAAAAGGTAACCTCCCCAAAGTTAGTCTTGGGGACAGATTTTTGTTTTTGTCTTTCAAGAGAATGAAGGCTAAGTAATCTGAAGAACACTGGATAAATGAGACATATGAAGAAAAAGGTCACATCATCCAGAAAAAATTCCCAATAAAAAGAGTAAATTGGCCTATTGGTATATCAAATACCTAACAGGATAAAATTTCATAAGTCTTCCTAAATGTTTGTGTCTGCTCTTCTCTACAGACATATAATGCAAATGATCTTTATGTAGTCCCAGTTCAATTAAAATTTAAGCTGGCTTTGGAGTTGGAGTGTGGCTCTCTCCTTGTATAAACCCAGCATGCTTAAGAGAAAATGCAAAATCTCCGTATCATGTCAGAAGAGTCACCTGATATGGGACAGAAGAAAAACCAAAATTAAGCAACTATTCTATTTGCTATTAATCTCATAATTCTTTGGTTTTATTTTGACTCTAAAACTTTTCTTAAGGTATGAATTTTATATTGAAATTTATAAGATTTATGTATATTTAAGCTTTTGTCATTATGTTAATAGTAATGTAGAGTACTAACTAATTCTAGAAAAAAAGGCTTCATCTAGCTTCCTGTACATGATTTTTGTTTGAGTCTCTATCAGTTTTCTGCAGGGAACCATGACCACATCTAACAGTGACTTTGAAGTCACCAAAATGATGATGGGGCCCCACAATGATGATTCCATCAGGACAATCATAGTACCAAGCAGACAAACACTACCCAAAGGTCAGTTTTGGACTCCAAACTGCTCAGGACAATCTTGAGATGGCTAGCTGAGATGATCCAGCCTTGCAGACTACTCGAGCAAGGACTTGAAACAAGTCCTGCTTTTTCCCATTATGCAGAGACTGGACAACAAATGATACAGCTATCTCTCCCAGGACTTGACAATTAACCTCAAATTTTTTCTTTTCAAGATCCCCTAAAGATGCTGTTGCCCCCAGACAGCAGGAAATAATTTTAAGAACATGAAGCCCACATTCCCAAGGGGTGGGGTGGATGGTTTTTGGTCATTCAATGGGTTATGGATAATTGTCATTGTTTAGGATGGTTTGTTACAAGTTAATTGTTAATGGATAGGAAAAAAAGCTAAACAAAGGAAATTAGAATCAGGGTTCTTGAATAAAAACAAAAGAAAAAAGGGGATATAGATAAACGGCAGATTACTGAATCTACTCTGAAAAAAATTATAGAAATGATAGGATAAATGGTAGATTATTGAATCAATGCTAAAAGGAAAAAATGGAGGATTTAGATATAAGTTTAAAAGGTAGATTATTGAATATACTTTTAGAAACCAACTACTAGCTTTAATTATTTTACATTGAATTTTTGTATATTATATACAAATTATGTATATTGATACAAATTTGAGATTGATTTTGTTAGAAAATACTGTATATATTTCTAATCTTGTTCAAGGTATTGTACCTATACAGTTCACTTAACAATGTAATGTACATTGCTAGTCCTTGAAAGTTATTATTATCAACTAATTAGGATATAAGAAATGCAAGTTAATAGTCATTACAATCAAACTTGTCATCATATTAGATATGTTTTCAAGGTTAAACAGAAATATATTTTAGAAAGACAGATCATGTTCAAATACTTCAGAGATATATAGAATATGGCATTTAAGATTATTAGTAACATATTTTTTTCTTTTTCTTTTTTAATAAATGAGACATGTCTGCTCCTAGCAGCACCAATCTACTTCAGAGAAAATGCTGGGCATTGAAGAAACTCCACATGGAGTTTACTTTCTTTGTGGCAAAAGTTAGCCACTGGGCAAGAAAGTACCCTTACATTGACTGCTGACACTATGCTGTCCAAAATGGACAAGCAGGACACAAAAGAAAGGACTGCTGCATTTTGCCAAGACAAAGTAGGATAGCCCTTCAGAAAATCCTGCTTCACAGAAAAATCTGTCAGGTATGCTATGTCTGTAGGCTGAAGATGGATGGGCCAACATTGCAGAGGAACCTTGGGTGACTGTCCAGGCAGCCAGCAGTTTCTGTCATTTATCACATTTTTTGGAAGTTGCTTGTTTGCACTTCCTGCTTATTCAGTTAATATTATTTCCTTCTCAGGTCTCTGAGGGAGTTGAAGATTAGATAGTTATAGTTATGGTTTTCCTTGTTAACAAATTCTTAAAAGAAACTCATTAAAGAGATGTAAAGTGTAAGTTTGAAAGACACCAAAAGATAGTTTTGGGTTGGTAATGCAAATTAGGATAGAAGGTGAATTAGATATAATCCTTCGGATTCACAAATATAGAATAGATAATGGGGTATTTTTTTCTAAATTTGTAAATGCAAATGGACTAGACATTGTTGATGTATTTATTGCCTGTATATATTGTATATACTTATTGTATATAGTTTTTCTTATATTAGTTATAACCTTTTATTATTTTAGACAAAAAAGGGGAAATGTGGTGATATATTGCATACCCCAATAAAACTTACCTGGGGACCAGAGGACAGAGCCAGTCACTAAATTAGACATAGAGGTCAGACAGTGGTGGCACACACTTTTAATCCTATGACTTGGGAGGTAGAGAGCCATCTGGATCTCTGTGAGTTCAAGGCTATACTGGGCTACATGAGAGAAACGGAACCAGACAGTGGTGACACAAACCTTTAGTCCCAGCAAGTAATATGGCAGGGCACAGAAAGGTACATAAGGTGTGAAGAAACAGGAACTTGCTCTCTTGAGGCTAAAGATTTCATAGAGGTAACCTAGTGGCTGTCTGTTCTGCTTCTCTGATCTTTCAGCATTCACTCCAATATCTGGCTCTGTGTTTTTTATTATAAGACCTTTTAAGATTCACATTATACTTTCTCTAGAATCAGCAGCTTGAAAATTGTGTAAGTAGTAAAATTTGTCTGAGTTTCAATTCCCTTAAATGTTAATGTAAAAATATTATCTAATTTCTAGAATTGTAGAAACAAAATAATTTGTCAACGAAATTCATAATTTGTTCTGAATAGTAAACAATTTTTAAAAATCAATGCATATTATTAGTGGTAATAACAAACCAATACATACCCACATAAAAACAGTATTGGGCATTCTGGAATCTCATTATATTATCTTTATATTCTTTCTTTGTAGAAAAGAAAAAAATGTGATCCATTTCAACATACTAGGAACTAAAGTCTTGTAAGGATGCTTCAAAATGTTTAATGTGGGATTCCAGTAATCATGAGTATAAAATATAAAACTGAATTAAGAATTGTTCCATTTACTTAACTTTAAATTCTCATATAATACAGTCAACACAAAACTATAGCTGACATCTATTCTCATCTTTATAGTTATCTTGAAGTTATCAAACTCATTCATTAAAAATTTAAGTGTATTCATTCACTCAGGTTCACTATTACTCCATAACTGATGAAGCACTCTGATATGAAGAACAAGTCCTGTCTGTGATAATCATAATTAGCTGAGATCAAGGCTTTGAAAGAATAGAAGTTGGTAGAAGACAAGATACTTGGGGAAAAATGGGACAAGATAGGTCACTCTTACCTAATGATCTCTGTTACATTTTGTGAAGAAACTTGAGTATTTCATTTGACATGTTAGAATTTATTTCTAAAACACAAAGGGGGCATCCACTAAAAAGGAACTACCCTTATAAACAAAGCTGATGCTAATACACAGAAGTTTTTAGTGAAGGTATAGTAGCAAAGTACAAGACAGAGTGATTGCCTGACAAAATTCTTGTGTATAGAAAGTGCTTCCATACCTTAATAACTTGCAAAATGCACTTAACATCTCTTCCCATACCAGTAAAAATTTCCTTAAGCATTCAGGAGGGTAGAACCCAGCAGAGAATTAGCATAGGAGGACATCAAGGTCAAGGTCAGCAAGCAAGGCAACAGCTACCCAAAACGGGGGCCAGGGCCCTACAGGTCCCCTCTTTTACTAAAAAATGAGCTTCTGATTTAGGTTGCATGGGATGTCAGCAGGTCACCTTACCTGTCATGGAGACACCTGCCCAGGCCACACAGGCGCTCTGTCTTAGGTTGGTGAGCGCCCCCCAGACATTACCTGTCTCTGAATACTCATTATCATACAGGCTCAATCGTGTGTGAGTTGCAGAGTTAACTGCTGTCAAAGATCTCAAAGTGGTGCTGGGCTTGCAATCTGTGTGTTCAACACAGAAAAGACCCTCCTGAATGCTTAAGGGAAGTTCCTTGTCTGTGTATCCTGCATATTGGGCGTTAACAGCTTAGATGCAAGATTGTAAATCATTGGTAGCGAACTTCTGCCCTCCAGGGTTCTCCCATTGTGCTGTAAGCCTGTATTTAAGACCTCCTCCCTCCTTCAATAAACGGCATTTGGCATTCAAAAAAAAGATTCACCCAATAAGGCAAATGTTCCTATTATTTCATGGAGATGGTATTAAGTAACATCTCTGAGGATAACAGTAACAGATTTTAAGAGTTTTTTTGGATTGAATGGTTGCTATGGAATACTATTTTATCTAGGCAAAGATGGGTTACATTTGTTTATGCTGCAGAATATTACTTTAACTATGTAAAAGTGTGCTACATTTGTTTATGCTGTGTTTGTTTAATGATGTAAGAATGTGTGTTTAATTATGTAAATATGTATTGCATCTCTTTCACCTCAACTGTCTAAAGCACCTCATTGGACTAATAAAAATCTGAATGGCCAATAGCTAGTCAGAAGAGAGATAGGTGAGGTGGCAGGCAGAGAGAATAAATTGGAGATATCTAGGTTTGAGAGAAGGAAGAAGGAGAAAAGAAGAGGAGAGAATGAGGGAGATGCCTGGGCCTAGCCAAGCAGTCGCCAGCCAGCAGACTTGAAAAGTAGTGTAAGTAAGATATACAGAAAAAAAGAAAAAAAAAGCCCCAGGGCAAAAGTTATAAAGAGAAACAGGTTAATTTAAGTTAAAAGAGCTAGCCAGAAATGAGTCTAAGCTAGGCCGAGTATTCAAAATGAATAATAAGTCTCTGTGTCATGATTTTGAAGCTGATTGGTGGACTAAAAGAAAAAAATCTGGTACGGATGGCAGCTACCATGCTTTCTATACTGATATTACCTATATCTGAGATGTCTCTTGTTACATATCCCCCAAATAATGAACATGTATTGTATTGTTATGCTTAATTAGGAATTGATCCAATATTTTCACTTATTTGACATTTTTTCCAAGGGATAGGAAATGTGTGCGCAAAATTGTTGTTAGGTTTCAGATCTTTCCTAAGAATTTCTGATGTTCTTTACACAGAAAGTCTTCTTTGGAATTAGTATATATGATTTGAGGGGCTCCTGTGTGCCCAGCTGTCATTTAAAACTACCCTCTTGGAAGATCATGGAGACACTGTATCAATAAATAAAGAATACAGATGACAATAACTGACAATTATTTTGAGACAACACCCATTTTTCCCTGAGAGCTCCAGAATATTATTTCTGTATTTCTTTTTTATTTTCCTGAAAACTCTCTTGGTAATAAGCAAAGAAACACATCGAAAATTTTAATGAAGGAGAGGGCAACATGAAGTTATTTTTGTGTGAATTTATCCTTGAGTTAAGACATTAGAAATTGACCACACAAAGAATCTAGTTACTTTCTCCATAACTGCTAGAATCTGTATTTGTGTATGTGTGTATGTGTCACAGTTCATCTTGAATTAAATCTAAATGAAAAGGTAAGGTAACATTGGTTTGAGGAAGTTCATGGTTAAACAAAAGATCTTTTAGAACTCTAACAAGATGTAACCTCTGACCATTTGAATCAGTAAATTCTTTACAAGGAGTAAAAAATCTTACCTATCTGTCTTTTAAAGTATGTAGTGTTTGTTTTATGAAATGGTCAGCAATGAATACAAATAAATTATTGTTTAGCTGTGATAAAACCTTGTATTTAAGAGACCATGTCTCTAAACTAAAGTGGAGACTGATTGAAGAAGACAAATAATATCAACTTCTGGACCCAACATGCAGGTTTATACACATTCACACATCCCTGCAAACACATTTACCCACACAT
>CABHPQ010116218.1:17912-36203 GCA_902168405.1 Peromyscus aztecus
CACGCACACACACCCACACACACACACACACACACACACACACACACACACACACACACACTATTACTACTACCACCAAAAATAAAAAAAATAACAGGAATTAACAATTACTGGTCAGTAATATCTCTTAAAATCAATGAACTCATGTCACCAATAAAAAGACACAGGCTAACAGAATGGATATGAAAACAGGATCCTTCCTTCTGCTGCATACAACAAACACACCTTAACTTCAAAGACAGACACTACCTCAGAGTAAAGGGTTGGGAAAAGATTTTCCAATCAAGTACATTTAAGATAAAAGTCAGTGTAACTATCCTAATCTGTAACAAAATAGATTTCAAAGTAAAGTTAATCAAAAGAGATGGAGAAGGATTTATATTCATAAAAGTAAAAATCCATGAAGATGAAGTCTCAATTCTAAATATCTATGCCTCAAATACAAGGGCACTCATATTTGTGCAAGAAACATTAGTAAAATTTAAATAACTCATTGACCATTGAACACTGATAATGGGAAACTTCAATACCCAACTCTTACCAATAGACAGGACATAGAGACAGAGTGTAATTGGAGAACTGCTGGAGCTAACAGATGTTATGACTCAAATGGTCTTAACAGATATCAACAGAATGTTTCACCCAAACACAAAAGAACATATCTTCTTCTCAGCACCTCATGGAACCTTCTCTAAAATTGACCACATACTTGGTCACAAAGCAAATCTCAACAGATACAAAAAAAATTGGAATAACCCCCTGTATTTTATCAGAACACCATGTGATATAGTTAGGGTTCAACAACAACACAAATTACAGAAAACCTACAAATGCATGAAAATTGAACAACTCTCAACTGAATTACTATTGGGTCAAGGAAGAAATAGAAAGAAATCAAAGACTTCCTAGAATTCAATGCAAATGAACACACAACATATCCAAACTTATTGGACACTATGAAAGCAGTGCTAAGAGGAAAGTTCACGTCACCAAGTGCCTACATAAAGAATTTGAAGTCTCACACTAGCAACTTAATAGTACACATGAAAGCTTTAGGGAAAAAAGAAGCAAACCCACCCAGGAGGAGTAGATGGCATGAAATAATAAAACTCAGGGCTGAAATCAATAAAATAGTAACAAGGAGAACAATGCAAATAATCAATGAAACAGAGTTGGTTCTTTGAGAAAATCAACAAGATAGACAAACCATTATATAAATTAACAAAAAGACAGAGAGAAAATATCCAAATTAACAAAACCAGAATCAAAAAGGGGGACATAACAATAGACACTAAGGAAATCCAGAGAAGCATTAGGTCATATTTCAAAAATCTATACTTCACAAAATTGGAAAATCTAAAAGAAATGGACAATTTTCTTGAGAGTTACCACATACCAAAAAGAAATCAAGACCAGATAAACAATTTAGATCAACCTATAACCTCTAAGGAAAGAGAAGCAGCCATTAAAAGTCTCTCAACCAAAAATAACCTCAGGACCAGATGGTTTCAGTGCAGAATTCTACCAGAATTTCAAAGAAGCACTAATACCAATACTCTTCGAATTGTTCCACACAACAGAAACAGAAGGAACATTGCCAAATTCTGTGAGGCTACAGTTACCATGATATACAAACCACACAAAGACTAAACAAAGAAAGAGAATTACAGACCAATCTCCCTCATGAACACTTATGCAAAAAATACTCAATAAAATACTGGAAAAACCAAATACAAGAACACATAAAAAAATCATCCACCATGATCAAGTAGGCTTCATCCCAGAGATGCAGGGATGTTTCAATATACAAAAATATGTCAATGTAATCCACCATATAAACAAACTGAATGAAAAAAAGCATGATCATTTCATTAGATGCTGAAAAAGCTTTTGACAGAATCCAGCAACCCTTCATGATAAAGGTCTTGGAGAGATCAGGGATACAAGGATCATATCCAAACATAATGAAAGCAATATACAGCAAGCTGACAGCCAACATCAAATTAAACGGAGATACTCCAAAGCGATTCCACTAAAATCAGGAACAAGACAAGGCTGTGCTGTGGGATATCTTTCTCTATGCTATGAATATGTGTTGCTCCCACTGGCTACTAAATAAAGTTGCATTGGCCTATGGCAGGGCAGAATGGAGCCAGGCAGGAAAATCCAAGAGAGATAGCGAAAGGAGAAAGGAGAGTTAAGGGGAGATGCAAAATCACTGTCCAAGGAGCAACATGCAATGGGATGCAGGTAAAGCTAAGGAACACATGATACATAGATTATTGGTTATGGGTTGAGTTAAGTTATAAGAGCTAGCTAGTAAGAATCCTGAGCCATAAGCCATATAATTTGGAATTATTACTAAGCCTCTGAGTGATTATTTTATAAACAGCTGTGAAACAATGGGGCCAGTTGGGAGCAGATAAACACAGAACCGTGGGGTGAGGAGGAACCAGAGAAACTTACAGCTACAAGGCTGTCCATTCTCTCCATATCTATTAAATTTAGAACTGGAAGTTCTAGCTAAAGCAATAAGACAACAAAAGGATATCAAGGGGATACAAATTGGGTAGGAAAAAGTTAAACTTTTGCTATTTTCACATATATGACAGTATACATAAGTGACCCCAAAAATCGTACCAGGGAACTCCTACATCTGATAAACACCTTTAGTGATGTGGCTGTATACAAGATTAATTTAAAAAAATTAGTAGCCTCTCTATACAGAAATGATAAATGGGGCAAAAAGAAATCAGGGAAATAACACCCTTTACAATAGTCACAAATAACATAAAATATGTTGGGGTAACTCTAACGAAAGTGAATGACCTGTATAACAAGAACTTTATGTCTTTGAAGAAAGAAATTGGAGAAGCTACCAGAAAATGGAAAGATCTCCCATGCTCATGGATTGGTAGGATTAACACAGTAAAAATGGCAATCTTACCAAAAGCAATATACAGATTCAATGCAATTCTCATCTAAATTCCAACACAATTCTTCAGAGACCTTTAAAGAACAACAATCTACTTCATATGGAAAAACAAAAATCTCTGGATAGCTAAAACAATCCTGTACAACAAAGGAACTTCTGGAGGTATCACCATCTCTGACTTCAAGATCTACTACAGAGCCACAGTAATAAAAACAGCATGGTATTGGCATAAAAACAGAGGGGTGGATCAATGGAATTGAATCGAAGACCCTGACATAAATCTACAAATCTATGAATACCTGATTTTTGACAAAGAAGCCATAATTATAAAATGGAAAAATGAAAGCATCTTCAACAAATGTTGCTGGCATAACTGGATATTGGCATATAGAAGAATGCAATTAGATCCATATCTATCAGCCTGCACAAAACTCAAGTCCTAGTCGATCAAGGACCTCCACATAAATCCAGTTACACTGAACCTGATAGAAGAGAAAGTATGAAGTAGCTTTGAACACACTGGCACATAAGACAACTTCCTGACTTTATGAAGATGATTGAGGTCATGAATGAATGAATGAATAAGTCCCTTAAGGAAATTCCAGAAAATACAAACAATTGGAGGAAATCAATGAATCTCTTAAAGCCAAAAACAAAAACAAAAAGAAAAACAAAAAACAGTTGAAGAAAACAAAACTGTTCAAGACATGAAAATGGAAATAGAAGCAAACAAAACAAAACAAAACCAAAAACTGAGGGAATTCTAGAACTTAAAAATCTAGATATCAGAACAGGAACCACATATGCAAGCATCACCAACAGAATGCAGGAAATAGAAGCAAGAATCTCAAGTGTAGAACATATAGTAGAAGAAAATTTATACAGTGATCAAAGGAAATGTTAAAAACTTCCTGACACAAATCATCTAGGAAATCTGGGACACTATGAAAAGACCTAACCTAAGAATAATAGGAATAGAAGAAAACTCACAGTTTAAAGTTCCAGAAAATATCTTCAACAAAATCATAGAAGAAAACGTTACTAACCTAAAGAAGGAGATGCCTACAAAGTTACAAGAAGTTTACAAAACACCAAATAGATTGGACCAAAAAAGAAAGTCCCTGTTCCACATAATAATCAAAACACTAAATATACAGAACAAAGAAATAATATCAAAATATGCAAGGAGAAAAAGGCAAGTAACATATAAATACAGTCCTATTAAAATTACACCCGATTTCTCAAGGGAGACTCTAAAAGCCAGAAGGATCTGGAAAGATGTCTTGCAGATTCTAAGAGAGCACATATACCAGTCTAGACTACTATACCCAGCAAAACTTTCAGTCACCTTAGATGGAGAAAACAAGATATTCCACGACAGAGTCAAGTTTAAACATCTATCCACAAACCCATCCCTACAGAAGGTACTAGAAGGAAAGCTCTGACCTAAGAAGGCTAACTACACTCATGAAAAAAGAAAATAATCTCATATGAGCAAAATCAAAAGAAAGGAAACACACACACACACACACACACACACACACACACACACACACACACACACAGACAACCACCACCAACGTAAAAACAAAGTAGCAGGAATCAACAGCCATTAGTCATTGATGACTCTCAATATTCATGGACTCTATTCCAATAAAAAGACACAAGCTAACAAAATGGACATGAAAACAGAATTCTTCCTTCTGCTGTATATAAGAAATGCACCACTTGAAGGCAATGGCACAGGAGACCACTTCCTAAATATAACACCAGTAGCACAGACACTGAGAGCAATAATAAATGGGACGTCCTGAAACTGAGAAGCTTCTGTAAGGCAAAGGACACAGTAAATAAGACAAAACAACAGCCTACAGAATGGGAAAAGATCTTCACTGACTCCACATCTGACAGAGGGCTGATCTCCAAAATATTTAAAAAACAAGAAGCTAGACATCAAAACACTGAACAATCCAACTAAAAAATGGGCTACAGAGAATTCTCAACATAATAATCTCAAATGGTCAAAAGACATCTAAGGAATTGTTCAACATCTTTAGTCATCAGGGAAATGCAAATCAAAATGACCCTGAGATATCATCTTACACCTGTCAGAATGGCTAAGATCAAAAATACTTATAACAGCTTATGTTGGAGAGGATGCAGAGCAAGGAGACCACTCCTCTACTGTTTGTGGGAATGCAAACTTGTACAGCCACTTTGGAAATCAGTATGGCAGTTTCTCAGAAAATTGGGAATCAATCTTCAAGACCCAGCTATAACACTCTTGGGAATATACACAAGGAATGCTCAATCATACCACAAGGACACATGCTCAACTATGTTCATAGCAGCATTATTCATAACAGCCAGAACCTGGAAACAACCTAGATGCCCCTCAACTGAATAATGGATAAAGAAAATGTGTTACATATACACAGTGGAGTACTACTCAGCAGTAAAAAACAATGATATGAAATTTGCAGGCAAACGGAAAGAACTAGAAAAAAAATCATCCTGAGCAAGGTAACTCAGAGTCAGAAGGATAAACATGGTATGTATTCATTCATAAGTGAATACTAGATGTAAAGCAAAGGATAACCAGACTATAACCCATAGCTCCAGAGAAGCTAGCTAACAAGGAGGACCCTAAGAGGGACCCATGGATCATCCTGTGAAGGGGAAATAGATGAGATCTCCATGAGCAAACTGGGGATGAGGGAGGGCATTTGAAGGTAGGCGATGGGAGATGAGAACACTAGGGAATGGAATGGTTGAGCTAGAACAGGGATGGGGTGGGAAAGCAATGAAAGAGATACCATGATAGAGGGAGACATCATGAGGATAGGGAGAAACTGGGTACTAGGGAAGTTCCGAGGAATCCACAAGGATGAACCCAGCTTAGACTACTGCTATAGTGAAGAGGGTTTCTGAACTGGCTTACCCCAGTAATCAGATAGGTGAATACTCTAACTGTTATTATAGAGCTATCATCCAGTAATTGAAGGAAGCAGACACAGAGATCCACAGCCAAATACCAGGCTGAGCCCCAGGAGTACAATCGAAGAGAAAGAAGAGGGGTTCTATGAGCAAGGGGCATCAATAACATGATGGGGAAACCTACAGAGCCAACTAAACCAGGCTAGTGGGAACTCATGAAATTTAGACCAACTGCTGTGTGGAGCCTCCATGGGACTGGACTAGGCCCTCTGCATAAGTGAGATAGTTAGCTGTGTAGCTTGATCTGACTAAGGGGTCCCCAGGAAGTAAGATCCATCCCTGGTGCAGGTGGGACACCTTACACAAACTTGATGCAGAAGGAGGTGCTTGGACCTGCCTCTACTGAACGTACCAGGTTCTGCTGACTCCCCATGGGAGGCTATACCTTGTTGGGGGAGGGAATGGGTGGTGGGTTGTAGGGGAAGACTGGAGGGGTGGTAAGGGAGGAGGATCTGTGGTTGGTATATAAAATGAATAAATTCCATAATAAAAAAAGAAACACACCTCAGCATCAAAAATAGATGTTACCTGCTGTGGGATGGTCTGTATGTCAAATTGTTCTGATTGGTCAATAAATAAAACACTGATTGGCCAGTGGCCAGGCAGGAAAACTCCAGCTACAAAATGGTGCCCAACGTGGTGGCAAGAGTCTCCACCTAAAACCTGAGAAAAAAGATTATAAAACGGAGCTAAAAACAGTTCCTAGTTGTCTTTCTCAAGTTAGCAGCAGCTTGTGTGTTTGAGCTGCTATGGCAGGTTCCTGGTGTGTGCACTCGACCTGCAGTATGGCGGGAATGAGGCCTCTACAAGTGACACATTAAGCTGTGTGGTGGATTTAGCCTTTGCTAGTACAAAACAAAAAGAGGTTTTTGAGCTACACGCTGCTTTGATAGAAGCATAGACCCACTATTTCTGAGAGTTGATGGCTCCCAGAGCTGGTGGAAAATGTATCACCGCCATGTTGGGAAGTTGAGGTGGGCGGAGCCAGCAGCCACAGCACCATTTCAGTCTTAGAATGCTGCAGTTTAAAGCAATAGGCTCAAGGTAATATAAAAAATAAGCCACGTAAAGATGGCTACCACACAGAGAATCTGTATTATGTTCTCTTTGATATTCATAACTGAAGAAAAACATTTGCTTGCAAAAGCTGTTGAGTTATGCCAAAATGTATATTTTAAAGGTACCTTGACTTCAAAATTTGGATGTAAGGATATGTTGCTTTGGAAAGGAAGCTCTGCTTTTGTTTCCACAGAAAGCCAGAGGTTATGGATTTGTTCCAGATTAAGATATATCAGGTTTGACCAGCCAAGACCCCCTGAAAGGTCTCTGATGACATCATGGCCCAGATGATTCAACATCCAGAACTGTTTCAAGGCAACTGGCTCAGATAATACGGACTCATGGACTACTCCATAATCCTAAAATTTTCTTTGTGTCCCCATAAGATACAGCACCCCCCCCAGCAGGAAGTAGTAAGAGAAGCTACGCCCAAATTCCCAATATACCAAGCTGGCTTTGGAGATGTGTAAAAGTTAAAACCTTCCTCTTTAAAAAAAAAAAAAAAAAAGAAAAGAAAAGGGGAAGTGCTGTGGGATGGTCTGTATGTCAAATTGCTCTGATTGGTCAATAAATAAAACACCGATTGACCAGTGGCCAGGCAGGAAGTATAGGCGGGACAAGGAGGAGAAGAATTCTGGGAAGTGGAAGGCTGAGGCAGAGACACTGCCAGCCGCTGCCATGACGAGCAGCATGTGAACACGCTGGTAAGCCACGAGCCACGTGGCAAGGTATAGATTTATAAAAATGGATTAATTTAAGATATGAGAACAGTTAGCAAGAAGCCTGCCACGGCCATACAGTTTGTAAGCAATATAAGTCTCTGTGTTTACTTGGTTGGGTCTGAGCAGCTGTGGGACTGGCCGGTGACAGAGATTTTTCCTGACTGTAGGCAGGAAAACTAGCTACAGTTACCTCAGGGTAGAGGGTTAGAAAAAGATATTGCAAGCAAATGGACCCAAGAAGCAAACTGGTATAATGATTCCAATATCTAACAAAATAGACTTCCAATCAAAATTAAAAGAGATGGGGAAAAACACTTTGTACTCATCAAAGGAAAATTCCACCAAGACAACATTTAAATGCTCGACATCTATGTCCCAAATGCAAGGGCACTCATATTTGTAAAAGAAACATTACTAAAGCTTAAAACACACACTGAATCATACACATTAATAGCGGGAGACTTCAACACCCCATTCTCATCAATGGACAGATCATCTGGACAGAAACTAAACAGAGAAATAATGGAACTAACAGATATTATGACTCAAATGGACCTATCAGATATCTGCAGAACTTTTCACCCAAACACATAAGAATACACATCTTCTCACCACCCCACAACACCTTGTAAAAAATTGACCACATACTTGGTCACAAAGCAAATCTCAACAGATGCAAGAAAATTGAAATAAACATTTATCTCTTATCAGACCACCACTGATTAAAGTTGGATTTCAACAACAATAGAAACACTAGAAAGTCTATAAACTCTTGGAAACTAAACAACTCTATGAATGACCACTGGGTCAAGGAATAAATCAAGAAATTAAAGTCTTCCTAGAAGTCAATGAAAATGAATGCACAACATATCCAAACTTATGGGACACAATGAATGTAGCGCTAAGAGGAAGGTTCATTGCACTAAGTGCCTTCATAAAGAATTTGAAGAAATCTCATACTAGCAACTTAACAGCACACCTGAATGCTCAAGAACAAAAAGAAACAAACACAACCAAGAGGAGTCGACAGCAGAAAATAGTCAAATTCAGGACAGAAATCAATAAAACAGAAACAAACAGAGCAATAAAAATAATCAATGAAACAAAGAGTTGGTTGAGAAAATCCACAAGATAGATCCTTATCCAAACTAACTAAAGATACAAAGAAAATATTCAAATAAACAAAATCAGAAACCAAAGGGGGATGCCTAACAACAAACACCAAGGAAATCCGAAGGATCACTAGGTCATATTCAAAAACCTGTACTGTAGTCCACAAAATTGGAAAGTCTAAAAAAAAATGGACAAATTTCTTGATACCACCTACCAAAGTTAAATCAGGACTAGATAAAAAATTTAAATAGACCTATAAGCCCTAAAGAAATAGAAGCAGTCATTAAGTGTCCCAACCATAAAAAAGCCCAGGGCCAGATGGTTTTAGTGAAAACATAGTGAAATTTAGTGAAACCAGACTTTCAAAGAAGAGCTAATAGCAACATTTCTCAAATTATTCTTCAAAAGAGCAACAGAAGGAGCATTGCTGAATTCATTTTACATGACTACAGTTACAATGACACCCAAACCACAGAAAGATTCAACAAAAATTGAGAATTACAGGACAATATCCCTCATGAACTTCGATGCAAAAATATTGAATAAAATACTCACAAACCAAATCCAAGAATGCATCAAAAAGATCATCAATGATGATCAAGTAGGCTTCATTCCAGAAATGCAGGTACAACTACAAAAATCTGTCAATGCAACCCACCACATAAACAACCTGAAATATGAAAAGAACCCATGTGATCATCCCAATAGATGCTGAAAAAGCCTTTGACATAATCCAATACCCCTTTATGATAAAAGATTTGGAAAGATAAGGGATACATAATAAAGGTAATATGCTGCTGTGGAATATTAATTTAAGATGTGTTATATTCATTGATATTGTGGAATATTTGTTTAATGATGCAAAGATATGTTACATTCTTTTATGCTGCATTTGTTTAACTCTGTGAAGGTGCACTACTTTGCTTACCTAACACACCTCCTGATTGATCTAATAAGGAGCTGAACAGCCAATAGCTAGGCAGGAGAGGAAAAGGCAGGGCAGTCAGGTAGAAAGAATAAATAGGATAGAAAAGGAGGAGAAAACGAAAGGTGCATGTTGGGGGCCAGTCACACAATCAGACACAGAATAAGAAGGAAAGATATACAGAGAGAAAGGTGAAAACCCAGATGCAAAAGGTAGATGGGATAATTTAAGAAAAGCTGGCTAGAAATAAGTCAAGCTATGGCTGGGCACTTATAAGATGGAATAAGTTTTCATGTGATTATTTGGGAGCTGAGTGGCAGACCCCAAAGAGTCAAAGAGTCAAAGAGTGAAAACAACCAACTGCAATATACAGCAAGCCAATAGACAACATAAAATTAAATGGAGAGAAACTCAAAGCAATTACACTACAATCAGGAAGACAAGGCTATCTCTTCATATCCATATTTTTTTCAATACAGGACTTGAAGTTCTAGCTAGAGTTGTAAGACAATTAAAGGAGATCAAGGGGATAAATTTGGAGAGGAAGTAATCAATGTATTGTTATTTGCAGATAATATGATAGTATACATAAATGACCCCAAAAATTCTACCAGGGAACTCCTATAGCAGATAAACACCTTTAGTGAAGAGGCTGGATACAAAATTAACTAATTAATTAACTCTAAAGGATATGTAAACAGAAAGGGGTAACAAACCCCCCAGAAATAGATTACATAATTCTCTATTAACTTTGAATTTTGTCAATGCTAATGAGAAAGGAACAACAGCTGCAGAGAGATGTAGGATAATAGAAAAAAACTACTGCATTAATTCAGCCTATATACATTAAAGATGTGCTGATCTCAGAATGGAAACCAGGATATGTATTGCATTGGGGATGAGGTTTTGCTTCTACAGAAGAAAAGCTATGGATACCATCAAAATTGATAAAGGTTCGATATGAACAAGAGAGACCTCTTAATTAGAAGAGGTGATAGTTCATCAACCAGTATGACCATGCAATTTAAACTAACTTATACCACTAACAAATACTTTTCATTTGGTCAGATATAACTTGTCAAAAGGTAACCTCCCCAAAGTTAGGGTTGGGGAAGGGTTTCTGTTTTTGTCTTTCAGGAGAATAAAGGCTATGGAATTTGAAGAACACTGGATAAATGAGACATCTGAAGAAAAAGGACACATCATCCAGAAAAAATGTCACAAAAAAGTAAATTTGCCTACTGTATATCACTTAAAAATTTTGTAAGTCTTTCTAAATGTTTGTTTCTTCTCTTCTTTGCAGACACTTAACACAAATGATCTTTATGTAGTCTCAGTTCAATTAAAACTTAAAGCTGGCTTTGGAGTTGGAGAATGGCTCTCTCCTTCTCTAAACCCAAGTATGGTTGTTAAAAGGAGAAGGCAAAATCTCTGTACCATGTCAGAAGAGCCATCTGATCTGGAACAAAAGAAAACCAAAAAATTAAGGGACTATTCTATTGCCACTAAACCCACAATTCTTTGGCTCTATTTTGACTCTTAAATTTTTTTCTTAAAGTATGAATTTTATATCAAAATTTATAAGATTTATATATATATATTTTAAACTTTTGTTATGACATTAATGGTCATATAGAGTACTAATTCTAGAAAAAAAGCTTCATTTAACTGCCTGTATATGTTTTCATGTTTGAGTCTCTATCAGTTTTATGCAAAAAAATCATGACCACACCTAACAGCAAATTTGAAGTCTCCAAAAAGTGATGGGGCCCCACAACAATGATTCTATAAGGATGATGTTAATACCATTAAGCTGACAAACAACACCCAAAGATTGGCTTTGGACTACAAACTGCTCAGAACAATTTCAAGATGGCTAGCTGAGATGATCCAGCCTCAAAGACTAATGGAGCAAGGACTTGAGATAAGCCCTGCACTTTTGCATTATGCAGATATTGGAAACAAATCATACAGCTCCCTCTCCCAGAACTTGACAATTAACTCAAAATTTTTCTTTTCAGGATCCCCTAAAGATGCCTTTGCCCCCAGACAGCAGGAAGTAATTTTATGAACATGGTGCCCACATTCCCAAGAGGTGGGTGGGTGGCTTTTGGTTTTTCAATAGGTTTTGGATAATTGTCATTGTTTAGGATGGTTGGTTATAAGTTGTTATTGTTAATGGTCACGAAAAAGGCTAAAAAAAGGAGATTAGATTCAAGTTACTGTTTGAAAGAATAAAAAGAAAAAAGACACATAGATAAGAAGTAGATTATTGAATGTACTTTTAGAAGGCAACTACTAGTTTTATATATTTTACCTTGAATTGGAATTTTGTATCTTGTATACAAATTATGCATATTGCTACAAATTTGAGGTTGATTTATATAGATAAGATAAAAAGGTAGATTACTGAATCTACTTTTAGAAGGCAACTACTAATTTTAAATATTTTACATTGGATTGGACTTTTGTATATTGTATACAAATTATGCATATTGCTACAAAATTGGGATTGATTTTGTTAGAAAATATTGTACATATATTTCTAATCTTGTTCATTTAACAATGAATTGTACCAATACAGTTCATTTAACAATGTATTGCAAATTGCTAATCCTTGAAAGTTAATACCAATTAATTAAAATGTAAAGAAATGAAAGTTAGTGGTTAGTCATTACAATTAAATTTGTAGTCATATTAGGTATGTTTTCAACATCAAGCAGAGATATATTTTAGATAGACAGGTTAGCTTCAAACCCTTCAGAGATCTACAGATTATGGCATTTAAGATGTTTTAATAACATAGATTTCTTTTTTTTTTTAATGACTATGAGACATGTCTGCTCCTGGCAGCACCAATCTACTTCAGAGAAAATGATAAGAATTGAAGAAACTCTATATGAAGTTAACTTTCACTTTGTCAAAAGTTAGCCACTGGGAAAGAAACTACCCTTGCATTGAGTACTGACAGTATGCTGTCCAAAATGGACAAACAGTACTGCTGATCCTTGTCAAGACAAGGTAGGAAGGCTCTTTAGAAAATCTTGCTTCACAGATGAGTCTGTCAGATATGCTAAGCCTGTAGGCCAAAGATGATGCCCCAACATTGCAGAGAAATCTTGGGTGACTGTCCAGGGAGCTGTTTCTGTCATAACTCACATTTTTTGGAAGTTGCTTGTTTGCACTTTCTGTTTTACTAGGTAATATTATTTCCTTCTTGGGTCTCTGAGGGAGTTGAAGATTAGATAGTTGTAGTTATATTTTTCCTTGTTAACAATTTCAGGAAATAAACTCACTAAAGAGGTGTAACGTGTGTAAGTTTGAAAGACATCAAAAGATAGTTTTGGGTATGCAAATTAGGATAGAAGGTAAATTAGATACAATCCTTTGGATTCACAAAAAGAGGATAGATAATGGAATATTTTCTCTGAATTTGTCAAATGCAAATGGACTAGACATTGCTGATGTATTTATTGCTTGTATATATTGTATATAGTTATTGTACTTATTGTATATAGTTTTTCTTGTATTTGTTATAATTTATTTTAGTCAAAAAGGGGAAATGTGATGATATATTGTGTCCCCCAAAATATTGTACACCCTAATAAAGTTTATCTGAGGATCAGAGGAAAAAGCCAGCTTCTATAGATAACATAGATGTCAGGTTACGGTAGCACACACTTTTAATCTTAGCAATCAGGAGGCACAGATCTATCTGGATCTCTGTGAGTTCAAGGCCACAATGGGGAACAGAGCCAGGGATGGTGACATACACCTTTAATCTCAGCACTAACCACAGAGGTCTCGAGATCTGTACAGACAAACAGGAAGTGATGTAGCTGGGCAGAGAGAGGAAGTGAGTTGGCACAACAGAAAGGCATATAGGTGAGGGTATACATGAAGTAGGTCTGTTTTGGAGACTGAGGTGTTAGTGAGGTAAGGATGTCTGTGGCTTGTCCTATTCCTCTGATCTTTCAGTATTTACCCCAATATCAGGCTCCTGGTTTTTTATTAATAAGACTGTTTAGCAATTTGAGTTACATGGCAGTTTCCAGAAAACTGGGATTCAATTTACCTCAAGACCCAGCTATACGAATCTTTGGCGTATATTAGGATGCTCTCCCATACCACAAGGACACTTGTTCAACTTTTTCACAGCTGCTTTATTCATAACAGCCACTAACTGGAAACAACCTAGATGTCCCTCAAATTGTGGTATATTTACACAATGGAGTGTTACTCAACTGTTAAAAAAATACACAGACACTGTCAGCCCCAATTGGACCAAGAAGTGAGTGACTGTTCTCCCAGCTGGACAACCCAGTCTCTAGGCCCTAGGCCCTGAGGCACAGCAGATGCCCCCCACCCCCACCCATTGCAGCCCCAATAAATAGCCAGAGGCAAGCCTCCTGTGGGCAGGCCTCCCCCCCACCACCCCCATCAGACTTTGTATTTCACAAGTTCCATTCTGTCCCCCATCCGACCCTTCCTCCATGACCTCAGAGGCTCTCTGAGATACGGACACTGCCTGAACCAATTGTATCAATACTGGCTCTCTGAGACATAGACATCGCCTGCGCCAATTGGACAAAGAGTGACCCCCAGAGGCACAGGCACTGCTGATTGGAGGAAGAGATGGGAAGACATCAGTACAAGAATAAATTCAACAACACAAAGAGCACTATGGCACCATGAAATCCTAGCAGTTCTACAATAGCAAAACCTGAACGTCTCAATGTAGAAGAGGTAGAAGAAAATGACCTTAAAAGTAATTTTATGAAGATGTCAGAGGACTTTAAAGAGGAAATGAAAAATTCCCTTAAAGAAATCGAAGAAAGACAGACTCTGCCAGCTCTGATTGGACCAAGAGGTGTTCTCCCCGCCAGTCACCCCAGCCTCTAGGCCCTACACCTAGGGGCACAACCCGTACACCCCTACCCCCACCCATTGCAGCCACAGTTGCAGGCCAGGAGGCAAGACTCTTGTGGGCAGGCCTTCCCACCACCCCTATTGGACCCTGCAATCTACAAGTTCCACTCTGTCCCCCAAACTCACCCAACCCCCTGAGACCCCAGCAGCTCCCTGAGACACAAACACCACCGGTGCTGATTGGATGAAGAGCAGCTCCCTGAGACAGACACCACTTACACCAACTGGAGGAAGAGATGGATAGATAGCAGTGCAAGAATACACTCAACAGCATAAACAGCAATATGGCACCACCAGAACCTAGTAGTTCTACAACAGCAAGATCTGAACATCCCAACATAGAAGCATAAGAAAATGACATTAAAAATGATTTCATGAAGATAAGAGGCCTTTAAAGAGGAAATGAAAAGTTCCTTTAAAGAAATTGAGGGAAGGGGTTGGGGGTTTAGCTTAGTGGTAGAGCGCTTGCCTAGCAAACTCAAGGCCCTGGGTTCGGTCCTCAGCTCCAGAAAATAAAATAAAAAAAAAAATCGAGGGAAAAAACAAAAAAATGGAAGAAATCAATCAATCCCTTAAAGAAAATCAAGAAAGGGCAACCAAACAGGTGAAGGAAGCAGTTCGAGACTTGAAAATTAAAATAGAGGCAATAAAGAAAACACAAATTGAGGGAATGCTAGAAATGGAAAATCTAAGTAAATAAACAGGAAGAATAGATGCAAGCATAACCAACAGAATGTAAGAAATGGAAGAAAGAATCTCAGGCATTCAAAATATGATAGAGGAAATAGATTCATTGGTCAAAGAAAACATTAAGGCCACCAAAGTCATAACACAAATTATCCAGGAAATCTGGGATACCATGAAAAGACCAAACCTAAGAATAATAGGGATAGAAGGAGAATACCAGCTTAAAGGTACAGAAAATATATTTAACAAAATAATAAAAAGAAACTTGCCTAACCTAAAGAAGGAAATGCCTATAAAGATACAAGAATCTTACAGAATGACAAATAGATTGAACCAAAAAAATAAAAAAGGGTCTCCTCAACATATAATAATTAAACCACTAAACATTCAGAGTAAAGAAAGAATAAAGAGCTGCAAAGGAAAGAGGCCAAGTGACATATAAATGCAGACCCATCAGAATAACACCTGACTTCTCAGTGAAGACCCTGAAAGCCAGAAGGTCCTGGACAGATGTTATGCAGACACTTTAAGACCACAGATGCCAGCCCAGATGGCTATACCAAGCAAAACTTTCAATCACCATAGGCAGAGTAAACAAGATATTCCATGACAAAACCAGATTTAAACAATATGTATCCACAAAGTCAACCCTACAGAAAGCACTAGAAGGAAAAATCCAACATAAGGAAATTAGATGCTCCCATGAAAACACAGGCAATAGATAATCCCACACCAACAAATCCCAATAAAGGGATACGCACACACCCTATAAACAAACAAAAAAAAATCACAGGAATTAACAATCACTGGTCATTAAAAATCCTTAATAGCAATGGACTCAATTCGCCTATAAAAAAGACTAACAGGCTAACAGAATGGATACGAAAACAGGATTCATCCTCTTGATGCATACAAGAAACACATCTCAACTTCAAAGACAAACACTACCTCAGAGTAAAGGGTTGGGAAAAGATTTTCCAAGCAAATGGACTTAAAAAGCAAGCTAGTATATCTAGCCTAATATCTAACAAAATAGACTTAAAACTAAAAGTAATCAAAAGAGATCCAAAAGAATATTACATATTCATCACAGGAAAAATACATCAAGATGAGGTCTCAATTCTGAACATTTATGTTCCAAATACAAGAGCACCTACATTTGTAAAAGTAACATTACTAAAGCTTAAATCACACATCAAACCCCTCACACTAATAGTGGGAGACTTCATCACCCCACTCTCATCAATGGACAGGTCTGCCAGACAGAAACTTAACAGAGCAATAAGGGAACTAACAGATGTTTTGACTCAAATGAGCTTAACAGACATCTGTTGAACATTCCACCCAAACACAAAAGAATATACGTTCTTCTCAGCACCCCAGGGAACATTCTCTAAAACTGACCACATACTTGAAGACAAAGCAAATCTCAACAGATACAAAAAATCAGATTAACCTTCTGTATTTTATCGGACCACCATGACTTAAAGTTAGAATTCTACAACAACAACACAAATTACAGAAAGCCTAAAAACTCATGGAAACTGAATAAAACTCAACTGAATCACCACTGGGTCAAGGAAAAAATAAAGAAAGAATTTAAAGACTTCCTAGAATAAATGAAAATGAATGTACAAGAGCCAAACTTATGGGACACTATGAAAGCAATACTAAGAGAAAAATCCATAGTGCTAAAGGGCTAACGAAATAAAGAAGTTGGTGAAATCTCACACTATCAACTTAACAGCACACCTAAAAGTTGTGGATTAAATAGAAGCAAACTCACCCAGGAGGAATAGACACTAGGAAATAATCAAATTGAGGGCTGAAATTAATTAAATAGAAATAAAGAGAACAATACAAAGAATCAATGAAACATAGTTGGTTCTTTGAGAACACCAACAAGATAAACCCTTAACCAAACTAAACAAATGGCACAGAGAAACTATCAAAATTAACAAAATCAGAAATGAAAAGGGAGCTGGACAAAGGTGAGTGCCTGCCCTTACCCTAGATCCCGGCCCTGGGCACCAGCCACTCCTGGGAAGACCTGCCCACCTTGGCCCCAGGTTCTGGCCAGCGGGCAGGCTCCCTTCTACCCCCACCCCTACCGGGAAGGCTACCCTTCTCCAAGATCCCCTGCAGACCCTGCACTCTCCAAGCCCTGCCCCCAACCCCATCATTCTCAGAGACCCCTGCCACTTCCTGAGACTTAGAGAACGGCCCCCAGCTCCCATCCTGCCCCGGACTTCCCTTCTGGACAAAGCTCCCATCCTGCCCCGGACTTCCCTTCTGGACAAGAGTTCCCATCCTGCCCCGGACTTCCCTTCTGGACAAGAGACTTCTTTTCTGGACAAGAGCTTCCATCCTGCCTAGGACTTCCCATCTGGACACTAGCTCCCATCCTGCCTTGGACTTCCCATCTGGACAAGAGCTCCCATCCTGCCTCGGATTTCCCATTTGGACAAGAGAGTCCCATCTGGACAAGAGAGAGAGACTTCCCAAATATGTTTGCTCTTTCTGCACCAAGTGCGCTGATAAGACCAAGATTGAACACAAGGAGATGGGCAGACGTCAAGGCAGAAGTACATACAACAAAATGAAGAGCAATACAGCATCACCAGAACCTAGCCCTCCTCCAACATCTAGAGCTGATCATCAAAAATTGGAAGAAGCAGAAGAAAACAGCCTTATGAATAACATCATGAAGAAGGTAGAGGCTTATATAGAGGAAAAGACAAAAAATTGCAAGAGCACTGTAAAAACCTAGAGGAAAGGACAATTAAAGTAGAAGAAAAAAATAAAGCCCTGGAAGAAAACAATAAATCACTGAAAGAAAATCATGAAAAAGCAATGAAACAAATGGAGGAAACTGTCCAAGACCTGAAAAGGGAAATAGAAAAAATGAAGAAGACACAAACAAA